>CAUYLG010075103.1:0-36032 GCA_963573385.1 Cacajao melanocephalus
TGGTCTCAAACTCCTGACCTCAGGTGATCCACCCACCTTGGCCTCCCAAAGTGCTGGGATTGCAGGCATGAGCCACCACGCCCAGCATATTTTTCTTTGAGTGTTAACTGAAAAATTTTGCCTAACTTGTCTCTTGTATCCTTAATGTATTTAGCAAAAGCTGGCTCTTAAGTTCTTCTTGACAATTTTCTGGTGGGTTTTTTCCCTAACTGCAGCCCCTGCATCTTCTCTCTTTGCCTCCCTTCCTGTTTTCCTGTTTCCCCTATGACTAGTTACTTATAAACAGATTCACTGAAAACAGGAATGTTTTGTTTTACATGATAAATGTAATTTGTTTATTGCAGAAAATTTGGAAAATACAGGAAAACTAAAAAATCACTGTTGAAAAGTACCACCACTCAAAGATAAATAAAATGTTCATATTTTGGTGTATGTCCTTCCAGTTAATATTTTTAAATTGAAGTCTAATTTATATGCAGTAAAGTTCACTTACTGTTAATATTTCTGCATTTTTTTGGTGTGATACAGTTATGTAGATCTTTTCATTATTACACAGACTTTCTTCTTGAATTCTTTCTTCTGGCTATTAAGTGTTACTCACATGCCTTAAAAGTATGGTTTCAGCCGGATGTGGTGGTTCATGCCTGTAATCCCAGCACTTTGGTAGGCCAACAGGCGGATCACGAGGTCAGGAGTTTGAGACTAGCCTGGCCAGTATTTTTAGTAGAAACCCCGTCTCTACTAAAAATACAAAAATTAGCTGGGCATGGTGGCGTGTACCTGTAGTCCCAGCTACTCGGGAGGCTGAGGCAGGAGAATTGCTTGAATCCGCAAGTTGGAGCTTGCAGTAAGCTGACAGCCTGGGCAACAGAGCGAGACTCTGTCTCAAAAAAAAGTACAGTTTCATTTCTTTTTCATGCGTCCCATTTTGCACTGATCACCGTTTTTGCTGTCATTTTCTAGAGCGTCCCTTTATCCCCTTCATTTTTTTTTTTTGAGAAGGCCACCATACCCTTCTAATTGTTCTATTTTTAGTAGAGATGGGGTTTCATCATGTTGGCCAGGCTGGTCTCGAACTCCTGACCTCAGGGGATCCACCTGCTTCAGCCTCCCAAAGTGCTGGGATTACAGGCATGAGCCACCACGCCCGGCCCTATCCCCTTCTTTAGTACCTTACCTTCAAATTCGTCCTTATTCAGGTAGAAATTTAGTTTTGATAATATATTTGTCATGTTCCAGCTTTTACTCCCTTGGTATTTTGTAGGTCATTAATTTTTATATGAATCTTCTGGTGGAAAGAAATAAAAAGCAAGGCTATCCAGCACTTCATGTATTCAGTACTTTCTTCTATCCTAAATTAAAGTCTGGGGGTTACCAAGCAGTGAAAAGATGGACCAAAGGGGTAAATCTCTTTGAACAAGAAATTATTCTGGTGCCTATTCATCGGAAGGTACATTGGAGCCTGGTGGTGAGTAGAGAAGGTTAATAGTTAATTGTTGAACTTTGCATAAAGACCATTTTTCAAAAAGAATGCTCCCCTTTTCTGCCTGGGGTATAAAGACCAGTAGTATATGTTATAAGCATACTCTACAGAGTCTCTTTTTAGTTTTTTTTTTTTTTTTCTTAATGCCCCCTCCTTCACCCAACCCTTTTTAGTTCTTTTTATTTATTCTTTTAACAGTTTTTATTACTATTTTTAAAAATGAGAGACCAGGCCTCGCTCTGTTGCCCAGGTTGAAGTGAATTGGTGTGATCATAGCTCATTGTAACCTGGAATTCCTGGACTCAAGTGATCCTCCTGCCTTAGCCTCCTGAGTAACTGGGACTATAGGCATGGTCCACCATGCTTGGCTAATTTTATTTATTTATTTATTTGGCAAGATGGAGTCTTGTATATTGCCCTGGTTGGTATCCAACTCCTGGCCTCAAGTGGTTCTCTTGCCTCAGCTTTGCAAAATGCTGGGATTACAGGCGTGAGCCATCATGCATAGCCTTTTTTTTTTTTTTTTTTTTTAATTTTTATTTTTAGAGACAGGGTCTAATTCTGCCACCCAAGCTGGAGTACAGTGGCACAACCATAGCTCACTGTAACCTCAACCTCCTGAGAACAAGTGATCTTCTTACTTTGGCCTCCCAGGTACCTGGGACTATAGACATGCACAAGTATGCCTGGTTAATTAAAAAAAATTTTTTTTAAATTTTTTTGTGGAGACAGAGTCTAGTCTTGAGCTCTTGGCTTTAAGCAGTCCTCCCACCTCAGCCTCAGAATGATGGGTGAGCTACCGTACCTGGCCTCCTTTTTAGTTCTTGAGGTGAACAACTTAGAAGGCTAGAAGACAAAGTCCTTGTACTCGGAGCTTTCATTTTTAACAGGAAAGAGTCTTAGTACACATAAGGGTTATTATATTTATTTAGTTTTGCTTATAAGATAGTAGAGGTTCATTGTAAAAAAAAAAAAAATGCAGATATAAAGCCAGGTGTGGTGGCTCATGCTTATCATCCCAGACTTTGGGAGGCTGAGGCAGGAAGGGTTGCTTGAGCCTAAGAGTTTGAGGCCAGCCTGGGCAACATGGCAAGACCCTGTCTATACAAAAATTAAAAAATTTGCCAGGCATAGTGCTGCATACCTGTGTCTCAGCTACTTGGGAGACTGAAGTGGAAGATCCCTTGAGCCCAGGAGGTTGAGGTTGCAGTGAGCCGTGATCACACGACTGCACTCCAGCCTGGGTGACAGAGCGAGATCTTGTCTTAAAAGAAAAAGAAAAAAGAGAACGAGAAAGAAAGAAAAAAGGGAAGGAAAGAAAGATATAAATATAAAGAAACAAAAAGTCGCATCACTGAGAGGACCACTAATGTTTCAACTAAAAAATATACTTTTTACTAAAGATACATAAGGTAAGTCTTTAAAAAATGTAATACATGTACCAATATAAATGGATTTCTAAGTTACTTTTTAAGTGTAACTTAGAAATCCGTTTATATTTGTACATGTATTGATTTTTTAAAAGATGCTTTTATTTTTGGAAGTAAAATTCTCACTCCTCTTACATTTAAGATATTTCTAGATGTTGTCTTTTTCCATTATAGGTGATAGACCTAAGAAAAAAGTGTCTTAAATATCTGGATTCTATGGGACAAAAGGGCCACAGGATCTGTGAGATTCTCCTGTAAGTAAATGTTGAAACCTTCACTGTCGCCTCACTACCCCCTGGTTAAGGTGATCTCTCTTCCATCTCATCCTAGGAAGCTGTACGGATGGTGGTCTAATGTATAGTTAAGGCTATTTCAGAACTTAGCATGCATTTTATTTTTTTGTCTAAAAATAATAGCTGATTTCAGCTGAGAAAATGTGTTTAGTACCATCACTGAAAACAAGTTTGTCATCTGTTATGATGTAAAATAGATCTTACTAGAATTCTGTGATTTGAATTAGATTTCTTTGGTATTGATACATTATTCTGAATGTTCTAAGGAACTGTTAGTTTGGGAGTATTAGTCCTCTAAATTCTTAAGCCCACTCATATCTTTATGCTTTCCATGAGAGTTGGGTTTATCTCAGAACTCAGAGGCAGTGTTTGAAGTGTGTGGTTTGTAGGTGATTGTTTTAAATAGTAATTGCTGTAATAGAAACCTGTCTTTAAAGCATAGCTACTTCTTAGCTATGTAAAGTAGTTACATGAAGTGAGAAAATGCATCAGTAAGATGGGTCCATTTTTCCTTTTCTGCTCACTAGAAGCAATGAAGTTCCTTCTTTTAACTTTAGTAAGGACAGATGAATCTTGTGAAGAAAAGTTATTAACAGTGATTCAATATTTAGTATAAAAGATTATTTTTATTTATGGTTGTTTATCTTGAATAAAAAGTATAGAGAAGAAATTTCTAAAAATCATAAGATACACCAAATTGTTTATAAAATGATTATTCTCTTGTAGTCTTTTCTTTGTATGATATGTATAAATTGTACACACATACATTTGTGTTCACACATATACATATATTATCCCATGTATAGAAATGTTCTTACTGGGATCATACAGTACAGTTTGATGTACTGCTTATAACAGGATTTGAAAATTCATACCCTTTTTTTTTTGGTTGGAGTCTGTGTCGCCCAGTGCAGTGGCGCAATCTCAGCTCACTACAACCTCTGCCTCCCAGGTTCAAGTGATGCTCATGCCTCAGCTTCTCGAGAAGCTGGGATTACAGGCACACGCCACCACACCTGGATAATTTTTGCATTTTTAGAAGAGACAGCGTTTCACCTTGTTGGCCAGGCTGGCCTCGAACTCCTGACTTCAAGAGATCTGTCTGCCTTAGTCTCCCAAATTGCTGGGATTACAGGCGTGGGCCACTGCCCCTGGCACAGTCAGACTTTTTTCTTAAGTTGAAATGTTCTGATGGTATCTGAGGCCCTGCTCCCTTTCCTGATGGTCCTAGTCCAGTTTTTCTCAAAGTTTTTCCTTTTCATTTTAACCCTTGCCCCAGAGTGAAAAATTCAATTAATTTAATTTCTCTGTAACAAGAGAAAATAATATCAGGGAATAAGACTTCCTTGTTGAGTTGAGCTTTAGAGAGCTTTAAGTCACTCTTAAGATTTTTGCCTCCCAAGAACCAGTTTTTACCACCTTGGGAGCAATATTGCACCGCTGAGAATGTGTGCCATGGTCCAACGCTGGCTTATCTACATGCAGGTTAGGATAAAAACCAAGACACTTAGGTTGTTAACCATGACAACTTTCTGGAGATGTGAATTTAATTAATCACTCTAAGTACTTTATATTACTCCAAGAATATGGAAATTTTTCTGCATAACCACAGTGTCATTATAACACTTAAGAAAATTAACACTCAGTAATATGTCATATATGGTCCATATTCTAATTTCTTCAGTTATTTTATATAGCCTGCCTACTCCCAGTCCAGGAGCCAGTCAGGATTCATGCATGTTCTATTTTTTTTTTTTTTTTTTTTTTGAGACAGAGTCTCACTCTGTTGCCCAGGCTGGAGTGCAGTGGCACAATCTCGGCTCACCACTACCTCCATCTCCACCTCCTGGGTTCAAGTGATTATCGTGCCTCCCAAGTAGCTGAGATTAAAGATGCACACCACCATGCTCAGCTAATTTTTGTATTTTTAGTATAGACAGGTTTTGCCATGTTGACCAGGCTGGTCTTGAACTCCTGACCTCATGTGATCCATCTGCCTCAGCCTCCCAAAGTGCTGGGATTACAGGCGTGAGCCACCACGCCCGCCCCTGTGTGTTCTCAGTGTTTCCTTAGTCTCCTTTAATTTAGAAAAGTCTTCTTCCCTTTTCTCTTTTTCATGGCAATAGCTTTATTTATTGAGTCCAGGCCAGTTTTCTTGTTTTGTAGCTATGTTTCTTGTTGTATGTATCTTTCTTTAAGTGAGAAACAGCATGTTGCAAAATGAAGCACTTTTTTAATAGGAGAAAATGTTTTAAAATTGTATGTGTGAGGGTGGGGTAGAGAACTAGAAGAATACATAGCAAACTTTTAATAGTAATTACTTTTGTAGTGATTATTACAGGGGTCTTTGGCTTTTTGTGTTATCTTTTTAAGTCTTAATTTTGGGTATGGGGCCTCTAATGATTATCAACCTGATACATATTTCAGCTTTTAAAAACAAGCATGTACAATTTTTGTAAACAGACCTCCCCAAATTAAATTAAAAATCCAAGAAGAGTCATGTTTTTAAAAGGCTAATGAATATGGATTTGAGAGTGGCATATCTATTTAACATCACAAAGCCCTTTGTAAACATAATGGTTCATTTCTGTAGGGATTCATTGATGTATTCCTTCTTTCTTTTGCTTTTTAGTCAGTATTTACAGGATGAAAGTAAGACCAAAAGAAATATTGATCTGAATCTTTTAGAGTGGACCCATTACAGCATGAAACCACATGTGAGTGACAGTCATCTATATTTGACATACTTTGTTGCATTTACTAATAGTATATTATTCAATTTTGGCTCCCTTCCTGCCTTCTTTTAAAGTACACATCTTTTCTTTCTTTTTTGTAGAGATGGGATCTTGCTTTGTTGTCCAGGCTGGTCTCAAACTCCTGGCCTCCCAAAACAAAGTGATGGGATTACAGGTGTCAGCCACCATGCCTGGCCAAAGTATACATCTTAAGAATGATCTGCTTCTAAATCTTTAGCAATTAATTTAACTAAAAATGGTTGCTTAGCTTTCATCTTCTTGCTGCAAATGTAAATGTTAACCATATGCTTGCATCTCTCTCACAGAATTGGGAAAAAATAATAATAAATTCAAGTTGGCTAATTTCCCAGTTGGTGCTAATGAAAGTTTGAGGCTTTTTTCCAAAATTTATCTGGGAATTTGTTTATTTAGATCTTAGGATCCAATGCCAAAAACATTTTTTTTTTTTTTTTTTGAGATGGAGTCTTGTTCTGTTGCCCACGCTGGAGTGCAGTGGCGTAATCTCGGCTCACTGCAACCTCTGCCTCCAGGATTCAAGCAGTTCTCCTGCCTCAGCCTCCTGAGTAGCTGGGATTACAGGCATGTGCCACCATGCCTGGCTAATTTTTGTATTTTTAGTAGAGAGGAGGTTTCACCATGTTGATCAGGCTGGTCTCCAACTCCCGACCTCATGATCCACCCGCCTCAGCCTCCCAAAGTGCTAGGATTACAGGTGTGAGCCACTGTGCCTGGACAGATTTTAATTTCTAAATGGAAAAATTTGGGCCAGGAGCAGTGTGGTGGCAGGCACCTATAGTTCCAGCTACTCGGGAGGCTGAAGCAGGAGAATCACTTAAACTTGGGAGGCAGAGGTTACAGTGGGCAGAGATCATGCCAGCCTGGGTGACAGAGCAAGGCTGTCTCAAAAAAGAAAAAAGTTTGAAGGATAAGCTTTGAAATTTCCTAAGGAGAGCACAGATATAAGAAGAGTCTGTTAGGATGAATACTATGTTCTGATATGGGAAATGGAATAAAGAAAACAAATTCTCTTTCTTTGTATATTGTAGTTTTGTCCATTCTGTGAGAGATGCTGGGCTCGAGAGAAAAGTGTGAGGTATCTGCATATGTATGGGTGGTATGTGTTAAACTTTTAAAATCATAATCAACTTCATTTCTCTGAATAGAAATTGAGCTATTATCATCTAGTGTGTTTTCCAGTAGTGGAAGTGGCCTCTGTCATACGCTTACTGACTTGTGCTGCTTGTGGCTGACAGCCAGTGTGTGTCAGGGACTGCCAAGATTAGGGCAACACAGGCCTGGAGCAGGTGTGAGCTTAGTGGGTTTAGAATCCACCACCTTTGGCTTATTATGCTCTTAGTGCTGCTTGTAGCAAGTCTTGTTTTTGCCTTCGGACAGAACTGATCCATGAAGGCAAGATCCTAATTGGTTAAAGCCTATCCAGGAACTTCTCTCTATCCACCTTGAAGCTTGTAGGGGTCCAAAGCAGTAGTCTCATTTTTTTAGCTAGAGAAGAAAAGGTATGTTTCTGATTGCCCACACTTGGCCCTTTTTAAAAATTGATAAATGCTTCTGAAATAATTCTGACTAGAATCCCTGGTAGTAAACCTCCTTTCAATTTGGTTTCTTTGAGTGGGAGCTGAGAGATGGAACTTTTTTCTTCTCTTCTGAAAAACATTTCCTATGGGGTCATGCATGCCATCTCATAGTTAGGGTTTTTATATCACAGAGTAAGAATAATTGTGTTTTTGTATATGACTGTGTTTAGGTAATACTTGATTTAATATTTACCTTTATAATATTGTTTATCCACAGCAACATTTAGAAAAAGTTCAAGCAGTTTGTATTTAATGATGTTTTATCCTTTCTTCCTTTTTCTTTGTAATTTTAGGAGATTCCTCAACAGTTGAATGGGAGTGATTGTGGAATGTTTACTTGTAAATATGCAGATTATATTTCTAGGGACAAACCTATCACATTTACTCAGGTGAGTGAAGACTGCTTCTCATCCATTTACTTGTTACTAAGCAAGATAAAGTACTTGGCCAGCAGCTGGCACACGTTCAGCTCTCAATAGTAGTAGCTGGCTGGGTGCAGTGGCTCACACCTGTGTTCCAAGCACTTTGGGAGGCTGAGGCGGGCAGATCACCTGAGGTCAGGAGTTCAAGACCAGCCTGGCCAACATGGTGAAACCCTATCTCTACTAAAAATACAAAAATTAGCCAAGTGTGGTGGTGCACACCTGTAGTCCTAGCTACCCAGGAGGCTGAGGCAGGAGAATCGCTTAACTCCAGGAGGCAGAGGTTGCAGTGAACTGAGATCATGCCAGTGCACTCTAGCCTGGGTGACACAGCGAAACTTCGTCTCAAATAATAATAATAAAATAAATAGTAGTAGCTGTGCTATTCTTATTGCTGTAAACCTTGGCTATAGCCTTACTCCTGCCGGAATCAGAGTTTGTTATTTTATCTGCTCTCAGGTATATCCTAGTCTTTGGTGACATAATGGGCACAATTTGCAAATCTCTGAACTCTGGCATTCATTGGTTCCTGTGTATTATTTCTAGCCAAAGAAAGAGGCATGTCGGTATTTAATAGCAAGGGAAAAACAGGCCTTGTGAGAACTGAAGCCACAGGTCTAAGATGTAACTTGTAATTTCAGTAGAAATGGGGTTTCTCCATGTTGGTCAGGCTGTCTTGAACTCCCAACTTCAGGTGATCTGCCCACCTTGGCCTCCCAAAGTGCTGGGATTACAGGCGTGAGCCACCATGCCCAAGTGCCAAGAATGTGAACTTCTCATTTCACTAGAAGGCATAGTTGTACTATAGATAATTTTGGAGCTGCTTTTTGTGTTGCTGCTTTGCACATTGCCCATGTAGTGATTATCAGTTAAAGCAGAATAATTTATTAAGCAAAACATCTTATTTTTTGGCTGGGCGCGATGGCTCACGCCTGTAATCCCAGCACTTTGGGAGGCTGAGACGGGCGTATTACCAGAGGTCAGGAGTTCGAAACCAGCCTGATCAACATGGAGAAACACTGTCTCTACTAAAAGTATGCAAAGTTAGCTGGGTATGGTGGCATATACCTGTAATCCCAGCCACTTGGGAGGCTGAGGCAGGAGAATTGCTTGAACCCAGGAGGCAGAGGTTACAGTGAGCTAACACCACTGCACTCCAGCCTGGGCAACAAGAAGAAAGCTCTGTCTCAAAAAAAAAAAAATCTCATTTGTTATTGTTGCTAAATAGGGAGCAGTTGGTTGTTCTCCGAACCTAATAACATGAGATTTTAAAGGGAAAAGTTGCTATTTGAATAGAATTGGCAATGTCCAACACCTGGTAGAACAGAAAGAAACTGCTCTAATAGATTTTTTCTTCATTCAAATAAATACATGTTTTTCTGATAAAAAACTATGTTCATTGTAGAATGTTTTGAAACAACATATAAAAGTAGAAGAGCTGCCTATTGTGCCACCACTTGGAAATTTCCAGTATTATGAAGTTGTGCTATACTGTATATAATTCTGCATCCTACTTTGGTTTTCCTTAACATCTAAAAATGCTTATGGTAGGCTGTGCGCAATGGTTCATTCCTGTAGTCCCAGCACTTTGGGAGGCTGAGGGGGGCGGATCACCTGTGGTCAGGAGGTCAAGACCAGCCTGGCCAACTTGGTGAATCCCTGTCTTTTTTAAAAATATAAAAAATAAGCCGGGTGTGGTGGCACATGCCTGTAGTCCCAGCTGTTCACGAGGCTGAAGCACAAGAATTGCTTGAATCCAGGAGGCAGCGGTTGCAGTGAGCAGATTGTGCCATTGTACTCTAGCCTGGGCGACAGAGTAAGACTCTGTCTCAAAAAAAAAAAAAAAAAAAAAAGGATTTATAATTGCATGTACCATTTTTTTTTTTTTTTTTTTTAAATGGAGTCTTGCACTGCCATCCAGGCTGGAGTGTAGTGGTGCCATCTCAGCTCACTGCATCCTCCACCTCCCAGGTTCAAGTGATTCTCCTGCCTCAGCCTCCCAAATAATTGAGATTATAGACACTCGCCACCACGCCCAGCTAATTTTTTGTATTTTTAGTAGAGACAAGGTTTCACCATGTTGGCCAGGCTGGTCTCAAACTCTTGACCTTGTGACTCGCCTGCCTCGGCCTCCCAAAGTGCTGGGATTACAGGCGTGAGCCACCACACCTGGCCTAAACCTCCTTTTTAATGGTTTAATAAGTATGTTCCATGATGTAAAAATGTCAATGCTTAGAAAAAGGATGTGGACATCCTGCTTTATGGACATGATGATGTGTACATTCATGTGTAATGTGTGTTTTGTTTATGGGATTCTTTGCAGCAGCAGATGCCTCTCTTCCGGAAGAAGATGGTGTGGGAAATCCTCCATCAGCAGTTGCTGTGAGAAAACTTTGCCTGGTCCCTCTAGCTGCTGGTGGTTCTTTCACAGACATTTCCATATACCTCATGCATTGTGGGTTAAAAAGTCCCTGCATCACTTCTGTTCTCTCACAGGTACTGAGCTGTCAAAAGTGCACGAAGCCTCTCACTGCGCCCTAGTCCTGAGTTGGGGTGCAGAGGGCTGCTTGCAACCCTGTTTGTAAGGCTGTGCCTGCTCAGAGCTTTGGACTGTTCAACCCACACAAGAACAAACGCTAATTAATATTTTTTTAAAGAAATTCTTTTCCCTATGAATGTGGGAAATGCAGGATTTATTCTGTGAATTGTTTTTTTCTGTGTGTTTGTTCAGCGTATTCATTCACTCATTTGTTTGCATACGTAATGGGCAGTGGCCATTTACTGCTGCTCTTTTATAGTTAGCGCTAAATTACTTGTTTGAACTATTTATTTCTGAAAGGAATGTTCCTCAAGCTGCCACTCCCTGCTGAAGACCAGGAGGGAAATCTCACTGGGGGCGGGAGGAAGTGGAGCTGGAGCGGTAACTGCCAACACGAAGCTGGAGGGTTTGGGATTTTTGTTTTTTTGAGGCTCAGAAATGCTGGGAGAAGCAAAAATGCTGTGGGATAGGGCTCCCATTGCCTTTCAGAGGAAGTCTGACACTACAGCGTTGGCACAGTGCCATAGAACCGTGGAACTGTGCCCAAGGAACTCTGACTACCCAGGCATCTTCAGAAGAGTGTTGTGGTCATCTTACAGTGACTTCCCTTTCTGGAAATGAGGTGACTTGGCTTAGTCTTGAAACTGGATTCATGGATCTGAAGTAACTGTAAACCCTAAATCTTCATTATTTTCATCCCAGATCTGGTTGAGTATAAACCTCAGAATTGTAGGGGCTGGCCTGAGCTGTTTATTTCAAAAGATACTATTCAGTTTAAAGCTATTTTTCCTCAGAGAGTTTCTGTTTTCTATATATTGAGCCTAAATTAAGTTTTCTACTCAGTAAGACTAACATCTCCCCACTCCATCCCCACTGAAAGTTGTAGAAGAAAATGTACTTGGCTCTGAGGTTGCCAGTTATACAGTAATCTATTTTGCATATGAAAGTTTGTATTTAACTTTTTTGTTCATTAAAAACCTTACTGATAATGGTTATAATTTCAGAAAGTTTAGAGTTGGTCAGAACATATTTTGCAAGACCTAGTGCCTAGTGTTGCTTTTCTGATGTAATAAAAGGTTGTCTGGCAGAACCCAAAAAAGTACATGCTGAAATGATTTCTAACCCTCTCCCTACTTAAGCCTCCCAAACTTGTTCTGGTTCATAACAGCGAGATGTAAAACTGGAAAAACTGGGCATGTGTTCCCTATGGATCTACATGCCTGCCATTTGGAGTGCCCACGCTGCTGGTCCCAGAGGTATACTGTCTGTCTATAGCTATTTGCAGCCAGTTTTCCCCGAGCCTTGTAAAACTCCTGGTTGAGGACATGGGACCTGTGATGTGGGTTGAAAATGCTGGGCCTACTTGATGGTCAGCCAGAGGCCATGTGGTTGGGTGATAATTAAAGCACGAGCAGGTTGTGCTGCGTCTCCCTCCTTCCTGCAACCCCTGCTCCTGTCCCTGGGCTCCTGGCAGTGCCAGTGAGTATTGGGACCAGGCAACCGCACAGCCAAAAAGGCCAGAGGTTTGCGAGGTCAGCATTGTGCCAGACTCCTGGCTTTCCCTGGGCTCGTTCCTTGAGAGTTTGGTACCTCGGTTAAGATTGAGAGCATGCTAGGTAACTCCTGTTAGGATTGGCAGTTTGTATTCCACCCAAATGAATGATGCTGGGGCTTAATGTATTAAAGGGGCTGCTCAAGAGCATTTCTCACTGAGCTTTCCGTTACTGCACACGCTTCCGGATGGCTCTCAAATCTTCCAGGACATAATGAAATTGGGAAGAGCAGAGTGTTGAGCTCCCTAGCATGGCCTTCTGCTTGACCCCGAGTTCCTGAATTTCCTGTGGGAGACCACAGGCCATGCTTCTCAAGGCATTAACGTGTCTCTGTGGGCACAAAGCAGCAGCATGTTAGTAATACAGCTTTTTAGCGCCAAACAATTTATTTGGATCTAAAAGTTTATTAAGTGTTCAGGTGAAAAAACAGCTACTGAATTTATTAATAGCAAATTATCACCATTAAAGCCAGTGGGCTTTTTTTTTCTTTTCTTTTTTTTTTTTTAGACAGTTTTGCTCTTGTTGCCCAGGCTGGAGTGCAATGGCTCAATTGGCTCACTGCAACCTCTGTCCCCTGGGTTCCAGCAGTTCTCCTGCCTCAGCCTCCCAAGTAGCTGGGATTACAGGCGCCTACCACCACACCTGGTTAATTTTGTATTTTTAGTAGAGACAGGGTTTCACCATGTTGGTCAGGCTGGTCTTGAACTCCCAACCTCAGGTGATCCACCTGCCTCGGCCTCCCAAAGTTCTGGGATTACAGGTGTGAGCCACCAAGCCCGGCCATTACTATTTTTTAGTAGTCTCTTAAAAACTGATGATGTAGATTTTTAAAATATACTATTGAGAGCAAGTATCTTTCTGAAGCTTGACCTTGAACAGAGCTGGATTGGGGTGGGAGGGAAACAGATTTGGGGCATATGAAAGATGTTCTTGGGAGCTCCATCTTCTACCTCAGTTACCCAAGGCTATTAGAACCTGTGAGTTTTTCCTCCTCTGAAATCCTAAGCACAACATGTCTGATAGCGGATGCTTGCCTGTACTGTGAGGAGCTGCCTGATGCTGGACTAGGGTGTGGGTGTGGGGAGAATGTATCCTAGTAGAAACAGTGAACCTCAGATGTGAGTAAATAAGCAATAGAAAGTTAAGTTTGTGACAACCTTAGTACTGTAGTTAAGCTACATTGTTTAAATTGGCTTTTGTGAACTAATTGGAACCTAATCTCTTTTATAACAATTTCTTTGAGAAAAACTCCCGATACCTGATCTTCAAACAAACTTATGGTACATATTTGTAAATTGGCGATCTAGCTGGCTATATTATTGCTTTGACAATTTTTTTTCTTTTAATATATACAAGGAAGGGGTTTGGATATATTGGAATAGGTGTTGCTTTTCTCTCTTTACCAATAAATTCATCTCTAATTCAGTGGCTTTCACTTTTTTTTAATTGCAACTCATAGGAATAAATGTATTTTATGTTGTGAACACACACATACACACACACATAGTGTGATTATGGACACAAAAATGTCACATATACTTTTGTGAAGTAATAGTTATCCTTACTATACTCTGATAGTTTTATTTAAGTTTTTTTAAAAATTCAGGTTGTGACCACCAAGTTGATTTCTCTGCCCACTAATAGACAGATAATGCAGAGAAGGGAAACACTGCTCTAAGTGACCTCATCGCAAGATGCAAATTGTGTGTAAAACCGTAAAGCTTGAGACTAAAAAGCAAAAACAAAAAACCATATTATAAATGTGAGGCTGTTTTGAGGTGACTCCATCTAAATCTAGAAAAATGGGCCAGAAGCTTTCAGACCCTTGATGGAAATATGCGGTATAAACAAACAATCCTTAATCTTTTCTTTTTTTTGAGACCAAGTTTTGCTCTCATTGCCCAGGCTGGAATGCAGTGGCCGGATCTCGGCTCACTGCAATCTCCGCCTCCTGGGTTCAAGCGATTCTCTGCCTCAGCCTCCTAAGTAGCTGGGATTACGGGCATGCGTCATCACGCCTGGCTAACTTGGTATTTTAGTAAAAACAGTGTTTCTCCGTGTTTGTCAGGCTGGTCTCGAACTCCCAACCTCAGGTGATCCGCCCACTTCGGCCTCTCAAAGTGCTGGGATTACAGGCATGAGCCGCCACACCCGGCTTTACGTACTTAATCTTTAGGTCCTTACATGGGCACTTCCTAAAATGTGTTAAGTATAAGTCTTGTAACTTGTATAAAGAATATGTAATCCCAGCACTTTGAGGGGGCCACTGAGGCAGGAGAATCGCCTGAGCCCAGGAGTTCCAGACTAGTCTGGGCAAGATGGCAAGATCCCAATTCTATTTCTTTTTTTAAGGATATAAAGCAAAGGGTCTGTGGCCCAATGAATATGCATACCATGCTTTCCTCCTGGGAATGCATAGCAAACATTGTAAGTTTTGTATGAATGAGTTATGTTTTAAGCTAGCATTTCCCAAAACTTGGACATTGAACCCTTTTCTATGAGACACCTGTGGAACTATTTTATGGAATACACTTAGGAAAGTGCCAGGAGAAGCAACGTAGACAGTTCTTGGAAGTACTTACTTTAAGAACACACTGGGCAGCCTCCCCTCCATGGCCTCCAAACACACGCCATCCTCATGGGGATCATAAAGTCTGATCCCACACTACCACCCTGTCCCCTTATTTTTTTCTTTAATTATATCAGTAATAGGTGTTCATAGTATAAAAATAAAATGCTGATAAAAGGTAATAATTCCGCAAATTCACCACCTGGAGTTAATAATACCTCAACATTAACATTTGGGCCGGGTGCGGTGGCTCACACCTGTAATCCCAGCACATTGGGAGACCGAGTCGGGCCAATGACGAGGTCAGAAGTTCCAGATCAGCATGACCAACATGGTGAAACCCCATCTCTACTAAAACTACAAAAATCATCTGGGTGTGCTGGTGGGCACCTGTAATGCCAGCTACTGGGGAGGCTGAGGCAGGAGAATCGCTTCAGCCGGAAGCAGAGGTTGCAGTGAGCAGTGTACCACTGTACTCCAGCCTGAGACTGTGTCTCAAAAGAAAAGTTGGGCATATATCCTGGCCTTCCCCCTTCATGGATATCTGAATACATGTACAGGCTTGTATGTGTATATAACTTGTTATTAACAAATACAGAATTATGATTATGTAACTCCCTTTCCACTTACCTTGAACATTTTCATGTCAATAAAGATATCATTTTAATTGCTGCACAGTGTACCATTATGTGGCTATCACAAATATATTTAATCCAGTATTACTGAATATAACGTCTTGCACAATGTTCAGGTTATTCTAAGAAATTCTTAGCTTTATAATTTCTGGGTTACAAGTCATGTATATTTTTAAAAATCAGGAAAAAAAATAATTACCCATTGGTATTTTGACTCTTCTTCCAGCACGGGATAATTGTATCTCCATTGATTTAAGATTTGTAGTATTTTTCATGTGTAGGCCTTTAGTTCATTCCAAGGGATTTAATACCTCATTTTAGTGAACAATTTTATCTTTGTTTCAGCTATTTTACAAAAAAAAAAAAAAACCTTTTATTATGGAGATTTCAAGACTTCGGCAAAAATAGAATGGTACAGTAAATCTCCCCCTTACCTGCGGTTTTGCTTTTTCCTTGGTTTTGGTCACTCATGGGTCAACCGTAGTTCAAAAACATTAAATGAAAGTAACAGAAATAAGACACTTTGTAAGTTTTAAATTGTGCACCATTGTGAGTAGCATGATAAAATCTCCCACTGTCCTGCTCTGTCCTGGGTGGGACAGGAATCATCCTTTTATTTTATTTTTGAGATGGAGTCTCGCTCTGTCTCACCCAGGCTGGAGTGCAGTAGCGTGATCTCGGCTTACTGCAGCCTCTACCTCCCGGGTTCAAGAGAGTCTTGTGCCTCAGCCTCCTGAGTAGCTGGGACTACAGGTGCCTGCCACCATGCCTGGCTAACTTTTGTATTTTTAATAGAGATGGGGTTTCACCATGTTGGCCAGGCTGGTCTCAAACTCCTGACCTCAGGTGATCAGCCCACCTCGGCCTCCCCAAGTGTTGGGATTACAGGTGTTGAGCCACCACACCTGGCCTTCATCTCTTTGTTTAGCATATCCAAACTGGATATGCTACCCACTTGTTACTTTATAGGAAAAAACACCACACACACACACACGTGCGTGTGTGTGTGTGTGTGTGTGTGTGTGTACTGTCTGTGGTTATAGGTGTTTCCAGGCCTTTGCAATAGATAGACTAGGAAATGTTTTTCTTTAAAGGAAAAAGTTTTACTGACTTTGAATTCAAATGTAAGATTCCAAGGTCCTTCTTTTTTTCTTTTTGAGGCAGGGTCTCACTGTGTCACCAGGCTGGAGTGCAACGGTACAATCGTGTCCCACTGCAGCCTCGACAAACTGGGTTGAAGCCATCCTCCGGTCAGCTTCTCGAGTAGCTGGGACTACAGGCACATGCCACCATGCCCAGCTAGTTTTAAAATTTTTTGTAAAGATGGGGTCTTGCTATGTTACCCAGGGAATCCAAGGTTTTTCTTGATCTTACACTGTAATCTTGAAAATCTTGGTTGCTATCAACATCAACGTAATTATTCACTTTACCCTTAAGTATACCTGTAACAGTTTCAAAATATCAATGCCAGTGTAACTATTGGGCCACTAACCACAGTTTAAGATTTCTTTGCAATTGTTTTTATATCCCACTAGCGATTCGCAATGAAAATACTGTTTTAAAATTGAAATAATTTTTTTCTCTGATTATGCTGTCAATTTGATACACAGTTGGATTCATTTGTTCTTAGTGTTTAGGGATTTGTTTTTTGCTTTAGTTTTGTAGTTCTGTAAAATAAATATCAGTCCAAGAGCAAAAACTACACAAATGCATTCACAGTTTTGCTGGCTTCCCCATTTCTTTCCCTGTGTAGGTAATGTTTTATTCACCTGTAACCTTTCCCCCTTTTTTTTTTTGGAGACAGGGTCTCACTCTGCTGCCGGTGCTGGAGTGCAGTGGCATGATTTCTGCTCACTGCAGCCTTGACTTCCTGGGCTCAGGCAATCCTCCCACCTCAGCAACCCCAGGTAGCTGGGACTACAGGCGCACACCACCACATCTGGCTAATTTTTGTATATTTAGTAGAGATGAAGTTGCACCATGTCGGCCAGGCTGGCCTCGAACTCCTGACCTCAAGTTATCTGCCCACATCAGCTACCCAAAGTGCTGGGATTATAGGCATGAGCCACCACACCCGGCCCCCTAAAAACTATTGAAATAAAAATAATTATTTTAAAAATTAGCCAGGTGTGGTGGTGCATGCCTGTAGTCCCAGCTACTCAGGAGGCTGAGGCGGGAGGATTGCTTGAGCCTAGGAGGTTGAGGCGGCAGTGAGCTATGACTGTGCCACTGCACTCCAGCCTGGGCAACAGAGGAAGATTCTTTGTCCACACACACAAAAAAAGAATATAGTTTTGTTTATGAGGTTTTCCCCTCCTGCCAGCTATTTCTGACAGAGCAAGAGCTGTTAAGAATACTCATTTAGGGTTTTTCCAATGACAACAAAGATACAACATACCAGAATATCTGGGACACATTTAAAGCAGTGTGTAGAGGAAATTTATAACACTAAATGCCCAGAAGATAAACAAGGAAAGATGTAAAATTGACACCCTAACATCACAAAAGAACTAGAGGAGCAAGATCAAACAAATTCAAAAGCTAGCAGAAGACAAGAAATAACTAAGATCAGAGCAGAACTGAAGGAGATAGAGACACAAAAAATACTTCAAAAAAATCAATGAATCCAGGAGCTGGTTTTTTTTTATAAAGATCAACAAAATAGATAGACTGATAGCCAGACTAATGAAGAAAAGAGAGAAGAATCAAATAAATGCAATAAAAAAATGATAAAGGGGATACCACCACTGATCCCACAGAAATATAAATTACCATCAGAGAATACTATAAACACCTCTATGCAAATAAACCAGAAAATCTAGAAGAAATGAATAAATTCTTAGACACTTACACCCTCCCAAGACTAAACCAGGAAGAAGTCAAATCCCTGAACAGACCAATAACAAGGTCTGAAGTTAAGGCAGCAATTAATAGCCTACCAACCAAAAAAAGTCCAGGACCAGACGGGTTCACAGCCGAATTCTACCAGAGGTACAAAGAGGAGCTGGCACCGTACATTCCTCCTGAAACTATTCCAAACAATACAAAAAGAGGGACTCCTCCCTAACTCATTTTATGAGACCAACATCATCCTGATGCCAAAACCTGGCAAAGACACAACTAAAAAAATTTCAGGCCAATATCCACGATGAACATTGATGTGAAAATCCTCAATAAAATACTGGCAAACCGAATCCAACAGCATGTCAAGAAACTTATCCACCACGATCAAGTCGGCTTCATCCCTGGGATGCAAGGCTGGTTCGACATATGCAAATCAATAAACATAATCCATCACATAAATAGAACCAATGACAAAAACGATTATCTCAAGAAAAAAGAAAATTAACCTTTATGGGATGCATCTTCAATTTCTGTTCATCGTACCTTAAGGGAAGTGAAGGGAGGAAATAAAGGGCAGCAGCAGCAATTGGCAGTGAACATCCGGGGAATCTGCCAGCAGTGTTGTTAGTCGTCATGGTAATAGGCCAAAAAACCTCCAGTAGGTCCCAAGACACAGAACTTTGGATGCACATCTGACTTAGGCTGGTTTCTAACCATCTGCAGTTATGGGCTCCTTTCATAATGGAAACATGGAGATACGTCTGTGGCCCACATCCTTCCCCAGGGATATAGGGATAAGACTAGGCCAAATGCTTTTCACACTCTTCAAGGGCTTATCCCTTCTCTGTCTACTCAGCCATTTGGATCCCGATTGGTGCAAGGTGATTGCTCTTCCGGCCTGTCCTTAGCAGCCCGGGCTTCTCTCTCTCCCTTGCCTCCTGTCACTGTCAAGATGTGTCTTCCTGTCTACAGCTAATCCTTTCCTTTGGTTCTTTGTTGAAACTCCTCCAAACTTCTATCAATTCTGCCTTTCTCATATTTTAAATTCTCCCTCTACGCTGGAATCCTCTTCTGATCTGCAGTCGGCCTGCGTTAGTCCTTCCTTTCCAGAGCTCCATGTTCGAGGAACCAAGAATGGCACGGGGCAGAGCTGGAGGGTGGGGGGTCGAACAGGACAAAAGGCATGTTCAGGCTTAGGTTAACAGACCATTATGCATCACAGATTTTCAAGGGGTCAATCTAAGGTGGTAGGAAGGGGCTTTTGGAGTGATGTTAGCTAATGAATAAAACCTTTGTGGTTAAGCTAAATCTCCATTTAACAACTATTATTTTAGTGTAAAATCATGTGCAGTTAGGACTCTCTGGGATGTCAGACTGTCTTGTCAAGACAGGAAAAGTCTGGGATGTATAGCTGGAGAAACTAATACAAAGACTGGAATGGTCTGAACTCACATGTGAACAGTTCATCAGGGCCCAGTTCACAGGCATGAAACTTCTTACTCACTGTAAGGTGGAACAGGACACCGGCCTATAAAGGATGGTCTCGTGCTGGTGCTGCCCTCAGAAAACTCAGGAGTTGAGCCCAGTTGCAGAATCATCCAGCACTTGGATTCCCTGGAAATGGGCTGTTGGGAGAAACGTCCTTGCTTAGAAACAAAGCTAGCTGGTCTCGTTCCCGTCTTCGGCCTCTTTGTGTGGTCTCCTCTTCATTTTCGCAACCCTAGGGAAACTGATGGGTGCTTTTGACCAGGGCAAGTCAGCCATCACGCCAGCACCTTTCTCCCCGTCTTTCTTGCACATATTCATGGACAAATAGTTTGGAAATAGGCACTTTAGAAGCTAAACCTGAAATTCTGCCACCTGTAATGAAAGCCAAGGAATGAAATCTGATGGGTGGAGTGAAATGGGTCCACTTCTGAAGGTACCTGTGTCACTTCTCCCCCTCAACAGATGTCTCTTCATCCTGAGAGTCATCACCAAGTTCTTGGGCCTGTACTTAAAGCTCTTCCTTTAAAGATGTGCTGTTCTAGGCTGGGCGCCGTGGCTCACGCCTGTAATCCCAGCACTTTGGGAGGCTAAGGCAGGTGGATCACCTGAGGTCAGGAGTTCGAGACCAGCCTGGCCAACATGGTAAAACCCCATCTCTACTAAAAATACAAAATTAGCCAGGCATAGTGGTGCATGCCTATAATCCCAGCTACTCGGGAGGCTGAGGCAGAAGAATCACTTGAACTCGGGAGGTGGAGATTGCAGCAAGCCCAGATCATGCTATTGCACTCCAACTGGACAAAAAGAGCGAAACTCCACTCAAAAGAAAAAAGATGTGCTGTTCTTCTTGGCGTGGTGGCTTATGCCTGTAATCCAGCATTTTAGGAGGCTAAGGTGGGTGGATCACCTGAGGTCAGGAATTAAGAGACCAGCCTGGCCAATGTGGTGAAACCCCATCTCTACTAAAAATACAATAACTAGCTGGGCGTGACAGTGGGTGCCTTTAATCCCAGCTACTGAGGAGGCCAAGACAGGAGAATTGCTTGAGCCCAGGAGGCGGAGACTGCAGTGAGCTGAGATTGCACAACTTTACTCCAGCCTGGGCAAAAAAGCGTCACTCCGTCAAAAAAAAAAAAAAAAAAAAAAAAAAAAGTGTCCTTCTTCCCGCTCATTTGACATTGATACCTCAACCAGGGAACAGCTTTCAGTAATGACCTTGGTTGCCAAGAATCCCCTGGCTCCTCGTGGGCTGGCTGGCACCTATGGCTTGTTTTCTACCTTTGTGGGGACAGCAGGCTCGAGTCCTAAATGGGGGAGGGAGAAGGTGGAGCCACAGATACAGGGGCTTCTACTGGTCACATGAAGGGCCAGCTGTCCCCGTCCATATTCATGCTGGCCACAGTAGTGAGAGTGACAGTAGGGGGAACAGCTGGACAGCTCCATGCCGTAAAACTTCAAAAGTCAAGTCAGCATCACTGAAATTGGAAATAATGAGAAAACGAGTGAGGGCATCAGTGAGGAACACATTTTACATGGTATAGGGGCTACTCTGGAATCCCATCAGTTCACCACCATCTGCCCCCGCTGTGCTATGAACTGTCATCCCAAAAGCCTAACTGGCTACCTCCGGCAGTCAAGCGTTAGCTCTTTATTCCTCAGATCACATGGATGTTTAGCAGTCATCTCTGGTAGGCTCCCCAAGTCTAGGAACATAAGCTTATAAATGGAGCAGCACTTCTCTCATCCTACCTTTGTATACCACAATGGTGGGAGTGCCAGGCCCAGCACCACCCACCCCTCAGTCCGGGGCTGATCCTGCCCTTCTGACTTCCCAGAATACAGGCATACCCCATTTACCGAACTTCGCTTTATTGCACTTGAAGATACAGTGTTTTTTGCAAACTGAACATCTGTGACAACCTTCTATCAAGCAAGTCTATTGGCATTCCTCCACCAATGTGCTCACTTTATATCTGTGTCATATTTTGGTAATTCTTGCTATACTTTTCATATTATTTTATGCTGCTCTGTGATCTCTGATACCACTTTTGTAATTAGGCACCACAAACCATGCCCATGTGGCAAACAATCCATAAAGGCTGTGTGTGTGTTCTGACTGCTTCACGGACCTGCCATTTCCCATCTCTTTCCCTTTCCTCGGCCTTCCTATTCTCTAAGAAACAATATTGAAACAGGCCACTTAATGGCCTTGTAATGGCCTCTAAGGGTTCAAGTGAAAGGAAAGGTTACACATCTTTCGTTTTATATCTAAAGCAAGGAATGATGAAGCATAGTGAGGAAAGCATGTTGAGTTACAGCTGGCTGAAAGCTGGGCCTTCTGTGCCAAACAGCCAAGTGACTACAAACGAAAAGTTCTTGATGGAAATTAAAAGTGCTATTCCAGCGAACACAGGAATAGTAAGAAAGTGAAACACCCTTACTGCTGACAGGTAGAAAGTCTGAGTGGTCTGGCTAGAAGGTGAAACCAGTCACAAGATTCCCTTAAGCCAAAGCCTAGTCCAGAGCAAGGCCTTAACTCTCTTCAATTTTATAAAGACTGAGAGAGGCGAGGAAGCTGCAGAAGAAAAACTGGAAGCTAGCAATGGTTGCTTCATGAGGCTTAAGGACAGAAGCTGTTTCTGTAATTTATAAGTGCAAGGTGAGGCAGCAGGAGCTGCCGGGGAAGCTGCAGTAAGTTACCCAAAAGATCCAGCTAAGACCACTGGTGAAGGTGGCTACACAAACAGCCTTCTGTAAGATGTCATCTAGGGCTTTCACAGCTAAAGCAGAAAAGTCAATGTCTGGCTTCAGAGCTTCAAAAGGAGGCTGACTCTCTGGTAACTTTGTTGAAGTCAATGCTTACTTACCATTCTAAAAATCCCAGGGCCCTTAAGAATGACGCTCACTCTACTCTGCCTAGGCCCTATAAATAGAAAAACAAAGCCTGGGTGACAGAGTGAGACTCCACTCAAAAAAAAAAAAAACATTTTATAAGGCTATAGCTGCCACAGCTAATGATTCTTCTGATGGATCTGGCCAAAGTCAAAGTAAATTGAAAAGCTGGAAAGGATTCACCATTCTCAATGTCATGAAAAAATTTGTGAAAAAGAGGAAAAAAAAAAAGAAAAGAAAAAGAAAAAGAAAAAAAGGCCGGGCGTGATGACTCACGCCTGTAATCCAAGCCCTTTGGAGGCCAAGGTGGGTGGATCACCTGAGGTCGGGAGTTCAAGACCAGCCTGACCAACATGGTGAAACCCCGTCTTAAAAAAGAAAAAAGAACATCTGTGATTCATGGAAGGAAGTAAAAAATCCCAGCATTAACAGGAGTTTGGAAGAAGCTGGTTCCAACCCTCACAGATGATACCGAGGGGTTCCAGACTGCAGGGGAGGAAGCAACTGCGGATGTGGTGAAAACAGCAAGAGGACTGGAAGTGGAGCCTGAAGAGGTGACTGAACTGTACAATCTCATGATCGAACTTTAACAGATGGGGGGAGTTGCTTCTTACGGATGAGCAAACAAAGCGGTTTCTTGAGATGAAGATGCTGTGAACACTGCTGAAGGACAACAAAGGTTTCAGTATATTACAGAAACTTAGTTGATGAGGCAGCAACAGGGTTTCAGAGAACTGACTGCAATTCTGGAAGCAGCTCTACTGTGGATAACGTGCTACATCAAACAGCATCCCACGCTACGGAGGAATATTTTGCGAAAGGAAGAGTCAATCGATGTGGCAAACTTCATTGTCTTAACATGAAACTGCCATAGCCACCCTACCTTCAGCAACCATCCTCGTCCTCAGTCAGCAGCATCAACATGGAGGCCAAACTCTTCACTAGCCAAAAGATTATGCCTTGTCTAAGGCTCAGATGATAGTTGGCATTTTTAGCAATCAAGTGTTTTTGATTAAGATACGTACACTGATGGCACTCTCAATGGACTACAGTGTAAACGTAACTCATATGCAGTGGGATACTAAAACACGTATATGACTCATTTTACAGCCAAGTTCGCTTTCCCGTGGTGGTCCGGAACTGAACCTGCAACGTCCCCGAGGTACGCCTATACTCAAAAGCTTCTGGTGGAGGCAGAAGTGCTTCTTCCCCTGAACTCTCGGGTGCCTTATCCTCCCCGTCCTCCACACAGAAAGCAGCTTTGCCCGGCCAGGCCTGAAGTTCCTTAAGGATGGACTGGTCTTCCCTAGCTCGACATGCAGTCATCCAGCCCTCTAGCTCTGCGGTTCTCAAACTTCAGTGCACACAGCAATCACCTGGAGGCCTTGCTGAAAACGTTGCTGGGCCTCAAACCCCCAGGATTTCTGATTCAAGGTGGACCCCAAGAATCTACATTTCTAACAGGTTCCCAGGTGGTAACTGATGCTACCGGTCTGGGTACCACCCTCGGACCACTGATGTCGTTTAGCTTCTCCCAAAGACTTTCCTGGGCAAAACCAGCTTCCTCAGGGTAGTTGTGCGGATCCTGGCCATCTCTGCCGCCCGTCTCCCCCGGTCCCTCAGAGCTAGGACTCAGCTGGCACCTGCGATGAGGCAATGCTTAGTAAAATAAAACACCAAGACACCAGGATCTTGTTAGCTGGATATATTTCTTTTTTTTCTTTTTTTTTTTTTTTTTTTTTTTTTTTTTGTCACAGAACACTGTTTGCAGTAGAGGAAACTGGCATTGCAGTCTGTGGTAAAATGGCTTGTTCACATAAACCAGAACACGTTCATCCTTTAGCGCAAAAAGCCCTAATGGCGCGTACCCTATTAAAATTCAGGACATCTCCAATATTCTCTCTCTGTTTTTGTCTTTTTTTTTTTTTTAAATAAACATTTTCAAGGTTTGTCCAAAAGAAGGCCATCTAGGTTCTCGGCTAGCGGAAGACAATTCAGAGCAGCTGTTGCACACTTGGCCTGTCACCTTCTCCAGGCTGGCAGTTGATATCTTATTTTTTTTCCAACTCATTTTTATTAAAAAAATAAAAAAATGCTCCAACTATCAGTTTTACAAAATCTCTAAGGGAAACACAAGAGCAAGGTGCTGAGGTAAAAAACACCTGAGGTAGCTTTTTCTGTGTGTTTTTCTCGTTAAAAAAATCTGTAAATTTAACGCCCTGGGCCAACAACCTCGTGTAAATTTCTACTTTTCCTCCACGTTTTTTTTTTTTTAAAGAAAGAAATCATTTTGCTAAATATTGATGGCTTATACACCAAAATGCAAAAAGACAAAATACATTCTTTCATTGTGGAATTTTTTTCTTTGTTTGGTTGATGGGTTGGTTTGATGGGTTCCTGTTTTCCTCTTCCAAAACGCTAAGACAAGTACCATTGACTCTTGTTCTTTTGAGTAACCAAGTGTAAGTTGAGGCTGGTTTGTGTGTTTCGCTTTTGTTCCTTTTGTGTGATGTGATACTCAGAGCACTGCTTTGCCTGGGGGGGAGGGGAGGTGCATAGATACAGGATTGAGATGGAGGGATGAGGGAATTCAAAAGAACGGAGATGGATAAGAAGGGGCGGGGAGGGAAGGGAGAGATAAACAGAGAGAGACAGAGAATTATATAGCAGTATGCAAAAAACCAGTTTAAAACCTGTGAAGCAAAGAGAAATGGGTGTATGAACTAGACAGGCATGAGGAGTGACAGAGTTTCCTCTTCAAGGAGACGGTATCCCTTCTGTTGACATACACAGGTGATCCAGAACTGCGGTGAGTGTCCTTCCGACCAGATTTCCCTCTGGGTGAATTTTGTGTAGGTGGCCTCGAAGCTCCTCTCTACACCGTGAGACCTCCCAAAGAAAGACTTTATTCTTTAAAGTCTAGAAAAGCCTGCTTTCTCTTTAAAAAGAAAAAAAAATTAATAATTGATTAAAAATTGGAGTTAGTTGAGTTATTTGATATATTATTTCTAAAATATATTACCGCGGCAGGCACCCCGTGTAACCCACAAGCCACGTATCTTAACATCTTCCCCTTCTAATATGTACACACATGTACAGAGACAATTTGCCACAAAAAAGGGTGTGCATTTTGCTTGGCTTTGAACATGTTCACCTATGTTAGTTCAACTAAAAGGGATAGCGTCGTGGGAGTGAAGGAGAGATCCGAGTGGATGGTGAAGTGGATGGCTGAACTGCAGAAGCCCTGGGGGCAGGAGGTGGGGCCGGTGGTTCTGGCCAGCCTGCCTGACCTTCCCCACCCTCCTCGGCCCCTGGGATTCTCGGGGCCTCTGCAGAGTCCTGGGCGCCTCCGCAGACTTCTCATTCCTCAGATGGTCTTTGGTTTGCTCCCGATCTGGCTGGCTGTGTTTGGTCTCATTCTGTCAGGTGTTGGAAGGGCTACATTCATCCGTTGTTTTGCTGGTGCCTGTGGGAGCCTCACTTGCTGCGCTGTGAGGCGACTCCCTGAGGGTATTTCTGCTCCTGCTGCTTCACCTGTTGTACAATTTCCCTGATCTTGCGCTGTGCAGTCTGTAGCAAGGGAGACAAGGGAGAGGAGAGGACGGGGAAAAAAGGAACCCAGTTCTGAGGACAAACAGCAGGGGAGGCTCTGGGGCTTGGGGAAGAAGGGTGGTATGCTCAGCCAAGCATCAGCTACCTCCGCCCGCACCTCACTCCGGGGCCTTTTCTGCTTGGAAGTAAGTGGCAGAGGTCCCCCCACACTCCTCCCCAAGGCCCAGGGTAAGGGGATGGAATTCTGGGAGCTTCCAGTTCACTGCTGCACAGACAGGCTAGGAAGCAGAAGCAGGGAGCCGGCCACAGGGGGCTATGCAGAGTCAGATGCTCTGCCTGGGCTCCCGGGCCGCTCCTGCCCCGCCCCCGTTCTAGAGCAGCTCAGAGGGCAGCAGTGTGATGGGCAGGGGAGGGAGGGAGGAACTGAGCCCAGATGCTCTACCCTCAACAGCTGGAGCACACACAGGGACCTGTCCCCTCACCCAGCCCAGCACTGTCCCTGTGGGAGCTCCCTGCAAACTCAACTCCTGTAGGAAGTGGACACGTTTCCAGGATATGAGGAGCTGAGCTGGGAGACAGCAGAGAGGGGTGTGGCCAGAACTCTGACTGCACAAAACCCAAGTGAGAATTTCGAAGGGCACTGGGGGTGTGTGTGTGTGTGGGGATGGCAGGGTAGGGGTGGGGGGTCCAGAGTGTGACAGGTGCCCTTTCCCTGATCATCAGGTCTCTTGGCACAGGCACAGGCATTGGGAGGGCAGGCTGACAGCTTAGACAAACCTTCAGCGTCTGCTTATGCCAAGTACACTGTTTGTCTTCACTGGCTTAGAACAAAGACCAGGAATGCCCTCTCCCAAAACTCCATTTACAAAAGCATCAAAGAGAAAGAGGCCAAATGACGCTGAGGCGCTGGCCTTTCCCTAAGAAAGAGAAGCAGCTGTGTGGAGGTGCAGCATTTTGACAGGGTGGGCTGTGGTGAGACGGAGGAGGAGGAAGCGGAGAGAGAAATGAGAAACAAGGCTCTCTTGCCACGAGCACGTAAGCTTTCACAGTGAGTGCTCAGGCTTTGGGGGAGGAATCCAGAGGGTTGCGTGGCTCCCAGCGGGAAGGCTGGGACTGGGACCTGAGGCGGGAGATTGAGGACGCTGAGACCATGCCCTGAAGCGTTGCAGGGAGCTTGGAACCGGCCTGGAACCTGCTTGGCTTTGCTTAAGGGCTTAACGCTATGCTCTTCCTCAAGCTCCTAGGACACCTCAGGGATGACAGTGGAGAGAAGTGTGAACAATGTCCCCTGCTCTGGGGGCCATCCCTGAAAAGCCAGGAAGAACCAGGGAGAGGTTCCATCTTGGAGGGGATTGGTGCTCAGGGCCTCTGGCCACCTGACAGGCCACCAGTAGCTTAGCAGAGAACTGAAGAGAGACTTGCAGGAGAGACGGGGCCCTCAGCACAGTACCTGGCTAGCAAAGAAGTGCCCGATAATTCTGACAATCACTTCCTCGTTTTCATCTGGCGTTTGGTCACGAGGGACGATGACTTCCGCACTGGTTAGGTTCTGCAATTCATTCACCTGTGAAGGGAGAAAAGGCAACCGGGTGGAGAGGTTCCCTCCCCATCAGTGAGGTGGGCTCAGGAGGGAGTGGAAGGCGTGGGTGGAGTAGGGGAAGCAGGAGGCTGGACTCTGCTTCTCCTTTCCTTTTACCTAGGACACCCCTGGGGGCTTCCCTGCCCCTGGGAACACGGGGCCACGTTGGTTGGGCCCTGAGAGGCTCAATGACAGGGAGATGGAGTCCAGCCATGGACCCTTGGGGCTGCTTCTGAGGCTGAATTATCTTTTTTTTCTGAGACAGAGTCTTGCTCTGTCGCCCAGGCTGGAGTGCAGTGGCGCGATCTCGGCTCACTGCAACCTCCTCCTCCCGGGTCCAAGCGATTCTCCTGCCTCAGCCTCCTGAGTAGCTGGGACTACAGGAGCCTGCCACCACGCCTGGCTTACTTTCACGATATTGGCCAGGCTGGTCTCAAACTCCTGACTTTGTGATCTGCCTACCTCAGCCTCCCAAAGTGCTGGGATTACAGGCGTGAGCCACCTCGCCCAGCTGAATTCTCTTATTCTGGAGTTCCCATCAACGCAGCCTGCACATGCTCACAGAGACCCAGGCCTTCCAATAACTCCCCCTCCCCACCCCACCCCATAAGATCATTCCTCCTGGACACGCTCTCCTCGGTGCTGACCACGAGCCCAAACCTCCTCTCAGTTAACTTTCCCTGTGAATCTGCCCTGCCCTTCCCTCCTCGTTTTCACTCCTGCCGCCAAGTCTTGCTCATGCTCTTCCTACCCTTGGATTGCTGTCCTCACTCCCTGCCACTGGATCCCATCCCAGGCCACCCCCATGAAGCCTCCAACCCTGGCCTGCATTGTTTCTCCTCCCTGCTACCTCACTGGACCTGCTTCCCAACAGGAACGTACACTTCCCACGGGCTCGGACCCCATCTTCTAGCCTCTGGTATGAGGCCCACCTCACAGGCGGGTTCAGCGTGTGCTTTAGGAGAAAGCTGACGGTCTGGAGGATGCAGAGAATTCAGTGACTGGTTCTAAAATAGCCAAACGGGACACCCAAGGGCTCAGGATTCTACTCCCTGCCGATCCATCTGCTTTCTTTTGCCTCCTACATTCCCACTCTGCCTAAAGCGCAGTGTGTGCCCTGGGAGGTTGACTGCATTCTGCAGACAGGGAATCATCTGATTCCACACTGCTTTATTCTTTGGAATAAAGCCGACTCATTATATCTAGAACTTGGTTTTGAATTCTGTTTAAGGGTTTAGATATAAAGAGCTTTACAGTTGGGCACGGTGGCTCACGCCTGTAATTTCAGCACTTTGGGAGGCCAAAGCAGATCACCTGAGGTCAGGAGCTCGAGACCATCCTGAAAAATACGGTAAAACCCTGTCTCTACTAAAAATACAAAAAATTAGCCAGGCGCGGTGGCGGGTGCCTGTGGTCCCAGCTACCTGGGAGGCTGAGGCAGAAGAATCACTTGAACCCCAGAGGTGGAGGCTGAAGTAAGCAGAGATTGCGCCACTGCACTCCAGCCTGGGTGACAAGAGCGAAACTGTCTCAAAAAAAACACAAAACACTTTACAAAAACAGCAAATAACACACACACACACACACACACACACACACATACACATACACACTCAGCAGTGGAGAGAGCCCCCAGGTTCCTGCCACCCAACACTGCCACCCTGTCAGCAAGCTGCACTAGGCTCCAATGGAACTGCTCAGAGCTCATCTCCCCACCCAGGCCAGTAAGTCACGTTCCAGAACACACCTGGGTCTTCAGAACAGCTGCTCGTTCCGACAGGCCTTAGTTAATGCCCTGTCACCTGTCAAACTCCACTGCGTTTGTTATTGCCAGCTTCCAGTAGAAAATGTAGGTGATCTTTTTTTTAAAAAAAAATGATGTCCTTCTTGCTCACCATCCCACTGCTAAACTAGCTCCCCTATAGCCACGTTTGGGAAACAGCCGGAAGAAGGAGCCTGCAGGAGGGAAAGTCGGGGAGGACTGGAGGCATCTGTCAGGAGGGCCAGGAGTCGGGAGAGTGCAGGGCGCGGGCCTGAGTGAAATTCAGGGAAGGCAGTGGTCTGCCAAGTTGGGTAGCTGCCAAGTGGGTAGCACATCTCTCGGTGGGACTCCTGCTTTTTCTTTTTTTTTTTTTTTCTGAGACAGAGTCTTGCTGTGTCACCCAGGCTAGAGTGCAGTGGCATGATCTCAGCTCACTGCAACCTCCACCTCCCGGATTCAAGCAATTCTCCTGCCTCAGCCTCCTGAGTAGCTGGGATTACAGGCACCTGCCACCACGCCTGGCTAAATTTTTTAAAGTAGAGATGGGGTTTCACCATATTGGCCAGGTCTCAAACTCCTGACCTTGTCATCTGCCCGCCTTGGCCTCCCCAAAGTGCTAGAATTACAAGCGTGAGCCACTGCATCCAGCCCCCATTTTTCCTTTTTTAAGAGGGTTTCTCCATGTTGGTCAGGCTGGTCTCAAACTTCTGACCTCAGGTGTTTCGCCCACCTCAGCCTCTCAAAGTGTTAGAATTACAGGCGTCAGCCACCGCACCCAGCCTTCATTTTTCCTATTTTAATGGCTGCTCTGTGTGGGTCTAAAGGGGAGTGGAGACCTTCATTTACCATGGAGCTAAGATGGGTATTACTGGGCACGGCAATGTGGTGCTTTTGGTGCTGGGCTTCTAGCACTCTGGATTGGGGGCCCTACATTGCAGAATGAAGCTGATGACATTTTTGTCCTTGGGATCCTCATGCCTCAAAGGGCTCAGATGCCAGGAGAGCCTTAGTTTGTCTGCCAAAGACCCTGACTGTCCATCAGGAGAGAAGGCACCAACGGGAGTCTGAGGAACTCAGGCAATGTCCAGGCAGGGAATCTGACCCAGGTGATGAAGCGAGCTCGAAGCACACTTACGGTCTTGCCACCTTTGCCAATCACCCGGCCAGCTGTGGAAGAGGGCACTCTGATATGGGCCTCCAGCTTCACTTCTTCCTTGGGGTTAAAGAAGTTTTCTTCTTTCAGTTTCCCAAAGATCCGTCCCTGGGCCTGAGAGAGCAAGACACGACTAGTGACCCTCCGCCAGTCAGCAGCCAGCCACTTCATCCGTGCTGCTAAGGGCACTGGAGAGTCCAGACAACGGCTCACCCTATTCCCACACTCCCCGGGACACACAGGAAGCTGGGCACCCCAGCCTCAGCTCTCTCACAGCCCTGGGAGGCACTACTCTTGCCGCATCCAATGGTTGCACTTGAAAAACTGTGACGGGCATTCATGTTTTGGTGGTTTTCACAGGACTGCCTCCTCTAGGAAGCTTTTTGTGTGTCAGGGTTAACTGGATGAGTGAGGAGATGGAACTCTGTCTTATTTCCATATCATTACCTATAAATGTTTGCTTGATTGACTGAATTTGTTCAGGGGATTCTTAACTCCCATCATCATAGGGTCACACCCCTGGTTACTGAAGGATGGAGTCCTTCAATAACCATGATAGTGGTGGTAATGGGATTTGAGGAGTCTGATGTTGCTTTTTTTTTTTTAATTAGAACAATTTTTTATGGAGAACAAGGTCCTGCTCTGTGCCCAGCCTGGAGTGCAGTGGCACAATCACAGCTCATGTTTTCTTTTTTTTTTTTTTTTGAGATGGAGTCTCACTCTGTCACCCAGGCTGGAGTACAACGGCACGGTCTTGGCTCACTGCAACCTCCGCCTCCCAGGTTCAAGCAATTCTCCTGCCTTGAGGCGCCCGCCACAATGCCTGGCTAATTTCTGTATTTTTTTTAGTTGAGACAAGGTTTCACCATGTTGGCCAGGCTGGTCTCGAACCCCTGACCTCATGATCTGCCTGATTCGGCCTCCCAAACTGCTGGGATTACAGGCGTGAGCCACCTCACCCAGACTTTTTTTTTTTTTTTTTTTAGAGATGAGGTCTCATGTTGCTCAGGTTGGTCTTGAACTCCTGGCCTCAAGTGATCATCCCACCTTGGCCTCCCCAAATGCTGGTAGTACAGATGTGAGCCACTACATTCGGCATGATCTTTCTTTTTGATGTCTAACTCCAAAGCCAGAGGAGCCAAGAACCTACTGTTCTTTTTTTGTTTTAAGTGAAAAAGAACACAGCTTTCAATGTTTTTTTTTTTTCCTTAAAACATTGAGATATAATTTACATAATCTGAAAGTCACCATTTTAAAGTATACACTTCAGTCCAGGCATGGTGGCTCACAACTCTAATCCTAGCACTTTGGGAGGCCAAAGTGGGCAGATCGCTTGAGGCCGGGAGTTCCAGACCAGCCTGGTCACCATGGTGAAACCCTGTCTCTACCAAAAACATAAAAATTAGCCAGGCATGGTGGCTTGCACCTGTAATTCCAGCTATTTGGGAGGCTGAGGTATGACAATCACTTGAACCCAGGAGACGGTGGTTGCAGTGAGCCGAGATTGCACCGCTGCACCCCAGCCTGGGCGATAAAGGAAGATTCCGTCTCAAAAAAAAAAAAAAAGGATACACTTTTGTGGTCATTATGTTGTACAATCATCATTATCTATTCAGAACATTTTTATACCATCCCCCCACATAAAATCCTCATACCTATTAGCAGTTAGTTCCAACTTCTCCTATTCTCTGGCAACTACCAATCTACTTTTTTTTTGGAGACAGAGTTTCCCTCTTGTTGCCCTGCTCACCACAACCTCTGCCTCCCAGGTCCAAGCCATTCTCCTGCCTTAGCCTCCCAAGTAGCTGGGATTACAGGCATGTGCCACCACACCCAGCTAGTTTTTCATATTTTTAGCAGAGATGGGGTTTCTCCGTGTTGATCAGGCTGGTCTTGAACTCCTGACCTCAGGTGATCCACCCGTCTCGACCTCCCAAAGTGCTGGGGTTACAGGCGTGAGCCACTGCACCCCGCCCACTTTCTGTCTCTACGGACTGGCCTATTTTGGACATTTCATATAAACGAAATCATTTCATACGTGGCTTTTATTTTGAGACACTCTTGCTCTGTCACCGAGGCTAGAGTGCAGTGGCGTGATCACAGCTAATTGCAGCCTTGACCTTCAAGGCTTCTTGTGATCTTCAAGTGATCTTCCTGCCTCAGCTTCCCAAGCAGCTGGGGCTACAGGTGCATGCTACCATACCCAGCTACTTTTAGCAACTGTTTTGGTAGAGATGGGGGTCTCGCTGTGTTGCCCAGGCTGGCCTCAAACTCCTGGGCTCAAGCAGCCCTCCTGCCTTGGCCTCCCAAAGTGCTGGGATTACAGGCATGAGCCTCCACACCTGGCCTACATGGGGCTTTTGGCATCTGACTTTTTACTCAGCATGATGTTCGCATGTCTCACCATGCATCAGTACTTCATTCCTTTCTGCGGCTGAGTGATATTCTGTTAAATGGATATTCCACATGGTGTCCAGTATCGAGTTGAAGGGTTACTATTTTTTATCTTTTTCCTTTTGGTTAGAGATGAGGCCTTGCTATGTTGCCCGGGCTGTTTTCAAAATCCTGGGCTCAAGTGATCCTCCTGCCTCTGCCTCCTGAGCAGCTGGAACTGCAGGAGCATTGCCACTGCCTACTGCAGCTGGCTTAGGCTACTGCTTTTGAGCTGGTTCCACATGGGTGATTTTCCTCTTTTCAGCTAAATTTTAAATATTTTTTTTTTTTTGAGATGGAGTTTCACTCTGTTACCCAGGCTGGAGTGCAGTGGCACGATCTCGGTTCATTGCAACCTCTGCCTCCCAGGTTCAAGCAATCCTCCTGCCTTGGCCCCCCTAGTAGCTGGGATTACAAACACGGGCCACCACACCCAGCTAATTTTTGTATTTTTGTTGTTGGTGGTGGTGTCCTTCACAGCCAGAGTTTTGGTGGGTCTGTCTGTGAAAGGATAATTTTTGTATTTTTAGTAGAGAGGGGGTTTCACCATGTTGGCCAAGCTGGTCTCAAACTCCTGACCACAGGTGATCCACCCGCCTGGGCCTCCCAAAGTGCTGGGATTACAGACGTGAGCCACAGTGCCCGGCCATTAATTTTAAATATTTTTAATGATAAGGACTGTACTTTTATAGATAAATATGTGTTTATAACTTTCAGAAAGCTCAAGTTGTAAATTTTCCTAGAGGAGAAAAGGCAAAAACAAAACAAAGCAAAACACACCTCCCCGAAGAACTTCCACAAACCATGCTATTTGCCCTTACACCTGTGTTAGTGCTCCACAGCCTCAGGGTCGAAATGACTAAATGAGTCCGAGACACCCATTTTCAAAACCAGAGCTAAGGGATCAGAGATGCCAGAGGAGATGCTGCTCTCGAACTGAGCATTGACAGAGTTTTCCAAGGGAGGGAGGGGAAAGAGGGCTTCCCAGCAGAGGGTGAACGTGTAGAAGGAACAGGCTGGATGGAGGTGGGGACGACTGGGTCAGCCTGTGCCCGGTGAGCAGCAGCAGGAAGGGAAATGGAGGCAGAACTCCAAAGAAGAGCCTCGAGTGTGCCTCTGAGGCGGCTGCTCGGTGCCCAGAGCCTGCAGGGCTGAGGTGGCCCTTGGCACTAACCTTGAACTGGGCTTCCGGCGGCCCGGTGATGATGACCATCCTTTCGCTGACGTCTGGGCCTTCCGCAGGGGCGATCTGTGGTTCACGGGAGAGGAAAATGCTGATGCTCGGCTACATTCCCCAGAGCCTCTTTCTCATCTACGTGGACGGCAAGCGCAGCGGCAGGAGATTCCGGGTCTTGCTTCTGCTGTTACACCTGGCTCTGTCTGACACCAGGCTGCCTCCACCCCGGTCTTAGGAAGTCACAACTGTAATGCTCAGTATCAAATCTGGGTCTTTGGCCAGCATGATGGCTCACGCCTGTAATCACAGCACTTTGGGAGGCTGAGACGGGCAGATCATGAGGTCAGAAGTTCGAGACCAGTCTGGCCAACATAGTAAAACCCTGTCTCTACTAAAAATACAAAACATTAGCTGGGCGTGGTGGTGCACACCTATAATCCCAGCTACTCGGGAGGCTGGGGCAGGAGAATTGCGTGAACCCAGGAGGCGGAGACAGTGCAAGACTCCATCTCAAAAAAAAAAAAGGGTCTTTGGCCATCCAGGAGAGTCAGACACAGGCCAGTAGTGACTGCCTGTCCCTGCCCCAAGCACCAACAGTGACGGGCCTCCTCTCACTGAGCCACGTTTCAGGAAATATCCAGGGAGTCAAAAGCTCTCGGAAGAGAGGCGTATGGGCTCTGCCAACCCACCTAGGGCCCAAAGGGAAGGAAGGGCAGGTCCACCGAGGTGTTAAATTGGAGTCGAGCTTGCAGCAAAGGTAACTCTGGCTCTAATTCTCAGCTCATGGGGGTAGTCAGCTGCAAGTGACAATTGAATTAGAGTCAGGACCGCTTCGTCCACAGCAAATGGGCCACAAGTATAAAACAGCAGCAGAGCAGGAATGGGGCACCTTGGTTCCAGGCCTGGCTCTGCAAATCCCTCCCCTTGCTGTGCCTCCATCCCCTCATCTGTGAAATATGGGGTCTGGGCCCAGTAACCTCCAAATCTCTTTTTTTTTTTTTTTTTTGACTGAGTCTCGCTGTGTCGCCAGGCTGGAGTGCAGAGGCGCAATCTCAGATCACTGCAATCTCCACCTCCCAGGTTCAAGCAATTCTCCTGCCTCAGCTTTCCGAGTAGCTGGGACTACAGGTATCCACCACCACACCTGGCTAACTTGCATTTTTAGTAGAGACAGGGTTTCATCATGTTGGCCAAGTTGGTCTCAAAGTCCTCCAAAGAAGAGCTCAAGTGACCCACCCACCTTGGCTTCCTGAAGTGCTGGCATTACGGTGTGAGCCACTGTGCTCGACCTCCTCCTCCGTCTCTGTGAGTTCAGGTTCTTTTGTAACACGACTCAAAAGTGGGCTGAGCAGGTATTTTTGTTAGAGAGAGCCTTGTTACGGTTTTGTTTCTATATACCCTGCTTTATTCAAAACAACTTTAGCTAAAAACAAATACAAAATTAAAACTTATTAACACACTTTGGCAAAATTAAATGTCATTAAGAGTAAAATGAGGCTGGGTCCAGTGGCTCATGCCTGTAATCCCAGCACTTTGGGAGGCCGAGACGGATGGATCACCTGAGGTCAGGAGTTCCATACCAATCTGGCCAATCTGGTGAAACCTCGTCTCTACTAAAAATACAAAAACTAGCCAGGTGTGGTAGCACGCACCTGTAGTCCCAGGTACTTGGAGGCTGAGGGAGAAGAATCGCTTGAAGCTGGGAGGCAGAGGTTACAGTGAGCCGAGATGGAGCCACTGCACTCCAGCCTGGGCAACAGAGAGAGACTCTGTCTTTAAAAAAAAAAAAAAGCTCAGCAGAACTCACGTAGGATAAACAAAGAAAACCACACCACAACAAAAGAGAAACATATAAGCAGCAAAAGTTGGTGGTCAAT
>CAUYLG010075104.1:0-32681 GCA_963573385.1 Cacajao melanocephalus
CTAGCCTGGGCAATAGAACAAGAATCCCGTTCTCTCTCCCTCTTTCTCTTCCTCTTTCTTTCTCTCTTACATTCTTTTTTTTTTCTTTCTTTCACTCTCACTTTCTTTCCTCTCTTTTTCTTTCTTTCAAAAATAAAAAAAGAAGACTTATTCTAGATATAATTTTGGATTTACTGAAATCACCTTCCAAATTCTACCTTATCCAGGATGAGTATTATTGCATTTATTCAAAGTTCAAATTAGGTGCCTATGTCATTTATTTTGCATGTGCATACATAATTCTCAGTTTCTTGGTGTGGTTTGGTGTTTAAGGAGAAGCAGCATGATAGGAAACAGCAGTTTCTCCTTGGACAGGTCTTCAGCAGAATCTGCGTTCAAGTCCTGATTCTGCTGAGCCCCTTCACCAACTCGGCCTTCACTCTCTGCTGAAGAGGAATAAAGTCCAGGCCAGTGCGGGCAGTTTCCTGGCCATTGTGGTTAGTTCCAAATGTAAAAGTGCTTTAGAAAGATTAGAGTGTCATTAAAATATTTTTTAAAATTGTGATAATTTTATTATTCTCATTTCTGGGAAAATTAGCTCTTAAACCGGAAAATCTGATGTCAAATAAAAGTAGAAGAGGCTAACCAATGATAAAAGCATGGCCTTCCTACAGTAACTTCAAGTGTGTATGAGGGTGTGTGTGTGTGTGTGTGTCTGTGTGTGTGTCTGAGAGAGAGCGCGAGAGAGAGATGCTTTGCTGAAAATTCAGAGACGGACCTATAATTGGCTAATGATCTTCCACAGAAATTTTTGGTAGGCAGAGGAGTTAGATAACTTTACTGAATTTAAGTATGGTAAAACCTTACAAACACAGAAATAACCCCTAGTGCTTGTACATGTCAGAAACTGTTATAAGCATCATCACATTTTATAAATCCTGCAAACCAGTGAGGCACCGTTAATATTGTCATCTGGGCATTTGATTCCTGACTCATCATTTGTTAAGTAATGTCTGTCTGCCTGTGAAAATTTTAAATATACACAGTTAGAAAACTATGGCTTAAATAATACACACATATTAGAGATTTCTATGCAGAACTGCATACATTTTTTTCTTTCTTGTTTTAAAAAAATATGTATAAATTCTGTAATGGCTAAATTACTAAATTGAGCTAATTTACATATACATAACCTCAGATACATTTCGTTTCTTCTGGTAAGAACAAAGAACACTAAAAATTTGTTTTCAGCAATATTCAAGAATAAAATACATTCTTATTAACTATGTTCATCATGTCATAAAATAGATCTCTTGAACGCATTCCTCCTATCTGACTTAAATTGTATGTTTTTGTTAAAATAGGCCGTTGACCCATTACTTTATCCTCAGCTGCATCCCCACAGCCCTTGGTCACCACCATTCTATTCTCTGTTCTATGACTTTAAGATTTTTTTTTTTAGACTCCACATAAAAGTGAGATTGTGCAGTGTTTGTCATTCTGTCCCTGAAGTATTTCACTTAACATAGCATCCTACAAGTTGACACATGTTGTCTCAAATGACATGATTTCTCTCCTTTCAAGGCTGAGTAGTATTCCATTTGTATGTATAGCAAATTTTCTTTATCATTCCTCCATTGGTGGACACTTGGTTTGATTCCATATCTTGGTTATTGTGAATAAAGTTGCAATCAACAGGGGAGTGCAGATGTTTTTTAATATACTGAAACTAGACTCTTATCTCATACCTTACATAAAAATTAACACAAAATGGATTAAGGAATTAAACTGTAAAACTACTGGAAGAAAATATAGGGGGAAAGCTCCACAACCATTGGTCTGGGCAATTATTTCTTGGGTATGACCTCAAAAGCACAGGCAACAAAAATGAAAATAGACAAACAACATTACATCAAACTTAAAAGTTTCTACACAATGAAGAGAACAGTCAACAGAGTGAAAACACCACCTAAAAAAATAGGAGAAAATATTTGCAAAGCATGTATCTGATAATAGGTTAATATCCAAAATGCTTAAGAAACCCAAATAACTCAATAATAAAAACACAAAGTACCTGATTTTAAAATGGGCAAAGGACTTGAATAGATGTTTCTCAGGAGAAGACATACAAATGGCCAACAGGTATATAAACAAAAGTTCAACATCACTAATTATGAGGTCAGTGCAAATTAAAACCTCAACAAGGTATCCTCTTATACTTGCTAGAATGACTATTATTAAAAAAAAATAAGTATTGGTGAGGATGTGGAGAAAAAGGAATCCTTGGACAACTTTTAATGGGAATGTAAATTTGCACAGCCATTATGGAGGTCCAAAAAATTAAATTTTAAAAATAGAAATAGAACTACTATATAATCCAGTAATCCTACTAGTAGGTATATACTCCAAAAAAATGGAATTAGTATGTCAAAGAGATATCCCAGACTTTTCTGCACCAGCTTCATCCACAGTTTCAACAGAGTGAATAAATGTGTCTATCCCCGAAGTTTCCCTGCAAGCTCTGACTTGCTCACCAGCGCTGGGGCTGCTGAGTGCAGACCAGTTTTCTAAGGTCTAATTCCTATGAAGCTCTGATTCCATAATTCCCTTGGAGGTTCTTCTTCCCTGACTGGCCTGTGGGGTGTGTGTGTGTGTGTGTGTGTGTGTATTTGCATGTGCTTGCATAACTTAATTCTGACTCAGAGACAGGCTCTTCAGCATTTGCCACAGCCCCACCTCCCCCTCTCCTCTGTAAACTAGGCTATATGATCATGATTGCTGTGGTTGACCACAATGGACACATGCTTTGGAGCTTACAAGAAGCACTCAGCTGTGGTTTTCCTGATCTGAGTAAGAATGGCATCTTTCAGGATCGACCCTTTTGCTTGTGAAATAACTCGAACTAAAACTCCAGGGCCAATGAGAACAGGGAAACCTAATGAAAAATGAGGCCAAATGCTAGTGTTTTGTAACTACTGCTATGATTCCTTTCTCCAGTGGATTTGTGTGCTTATGAAGCCATAGAAATGATAAAACTTTAAGAATAATAAAACTTGACCCAGCGTGGTGGCTCACGCCTGTAATCCCAACACTTTGGGAGGCCGAGGCAGGTAGATTAGCTGAGGCCAGGAGTTCAAGACCAGCCTGGGCAACATGGTGAAACTCTGTCTCTACTAAAAATATAAAAATCAGCTGGGCATGGTGGTGAACGCCTGTTATCCCAGCTACTCAGGAGGCTGAGGCACGAGGATATCTTGAACCCAGGAGGTAGAGGTTGCAGTCAGCCGAGATTGCACTACTGCACTCCAGCCTGGATGCTAGAACAAGGCTCCATCTCAAAAAAAAAAGAGTAATAAAACTTACACAGATATATAAGCCATATTTACATTCTAAATAAAATGTAGTATATATGCATATCAGTCAGAGTCCACTCAGAGTAACAGAACTTCTATGAAGTTTATTGAAGTAGAGATTTGTAAGAATTAGACCTTAGACACCTGGTGTACAATAGCCAGCCCTGGCATGGGTAAGAGAGTCAGAGCTTGCAAGAAAATCTTGAAACTGGCACACCCAACTGCTGAATTGGGACTGTAGAGGGGCCTGGTATAGAAAAGTTCGTGAAAGCTTCTGAACTTTTTATAGATTTACCTCTTTAAATTTTCATTAAAGCATTTTAGTGGTGGTGCGGGGTGGCGGGGGTAGGGGAGTCAGTGTGCTTGTCAGGACTGGTGATCAGAAGGAGAGCTGGACACAGACACAGACAATCAGGAAATTCCTGGCAGCCCTGCATTAAGCTCTCATTCCTTTAACCAGTGACGGCATTCAGAAGGTGATGACTGCCTCTTCCCCTTAAACTTCTCAAAGGGGCACACATTTATCCTCAGCTCTCTCCAACCCATAACCCTATAGGAAAGAGGATGCTGTGAGAGTCAGCTCCAGAGTAAAGAATTTGACAAGAGATTCTAAATAATCTCATGCTCAGTTGCTTATCAGTGAGGAGTCTATAGTAGCGTATTTGCTCATTTGTTTCTTCATTAAGTAAGCAGTTAATATACCTGTTACAAGTTAGGCACAAAAGTAGGGACTGGAAATACAATAATTTAAAATATAAATCCTACCTTCAAGAAGTGCAAAGCCTAGTCAAAAGTATAGATCTATAAACAGAAACCTTCAGTAAAAGCAATAAAAGTACAGTGTGTCCATGGAAAGCTAAAGGCTGCTTCCCTTTCTGCTCACTTCTAGCTTTAACACTATTTGAAACTCTAATTGCTTACCAGTGTTTAATCAATATAAACAGACATTAGCAAGATAATTTTCTTGTTTCAAAATGAAAGAAAGAAAAAGAAAGAAAGAGAGAGAGAGAGAGAAAGGAAGGGAGGGAGGGAGGGAAGGAAGGAAGGAAGGAAGGAAGGAAGGAAGGAAAGAAGGAAGGAAGGAAGGAAGGATGGAAGGAAGGAAGGAGGGAAGGAAGGAAGGAGAGAGGGAGTGAAGGATGGAGGGAGGAAAGGGAAGAGAGACAGAGGAAGAAATAAAAAGAAGAAAGAAAGAAGGAAAGAAAGAAAGAGAGAGAAAGTTTGAAGAAAAGTATCTGTTTAAAGCAGAAACACACAGCAGTCTCAGCCCATGTGGACGTGGTGCCATTCCTATTATATAAGTTGCTTTTTTGCCCTGCAGTGTTTGCAGGGTACCCAAGTGTTCAGGCCTGGAATTAGAAAGGGCTTTGGCTCCAACTTCTTACATGCTAGAAATGCCTGGTCTGATGTGATTAACCCAGCACCATTGCTGAGTGCTAAATAATCTCTAATAGTGGCCCCAGTAGCCACTGGATAAACTCCCAATTCCCTAATATAGCATTCACAGTCTTTCTGAGTTCTATAGAGTCTGGTACATTTTCAACCTCATCTGCTAATGGTCCCACTGCTCACCTTACATTCTTCACGCAATGAAATACCTGCTGCTTTCCAAATGCAGCATGAGTTTTCATCTTTGTACTTCCCATCTGCCCATCCATAATGCTTTCCAACCTGCTTCTGCAGAGTGGCTTATTTATTCTCCAATGCCTGCTCAAATACTTCAGTCTTAGAAAGTTGAGAGATGCTTGGATAAGGGAAATCTGTCTGCTTCTAAGCTGGTTTCAAGAGGAAATGCCGTCATCCAACATCCAATGCTTCCACTGGCATTTGGGGCTCAGATTACTTCCTGAAGAACATAGAACAGGGATGCAAATCATGTATCTCCTGGATTCCAAATATTTACATATGGTTAGAAGGGCACAGAGGAAAGAAAAGAATCAGAACTTCATCTACCTCCCTTCGAAGTCCAAAGTTATAAAAGGTCTAATAGATTAGAGTGACCTGGACCCAGGACACAGGAGGGACTGAGCAACCCTTAGAGAGTCTCCAAGAGAAGGGGCCAAGGGAAGACCATGGGGCTGAGGTGGGCAGTGAGTGCTGGTTGCCTCCCTAATAGGCAGCCATTACTAAAAGGTGTCCATATCAGAACTCAGGCACTGTGAAGGCATGTCTTTGGGGGAAATGGTTAGATTGTGCGAATCTAAAATGGTATCCCATCCAAGATGTATCTGGAGGCCTAAACAGGATGGCTAAACAGCACCGTAAAAGAAGAACTGTCTCCCTGCCATGGCCATGGAGGTGGGGCAGGAGGAACAGAAAGAAAGGCATCTGGAGTACCAGAGCCAACAGCTCAGTGGGATGCACCTGACTGTGAGTTTCAGAACTTCAGCAGATGGCCAATATCAGCTGCGAGATGGTGGTCCTGGTGCAACAAGAACAGAAGGAGGGACTGTCTGTGGGGTTGGTGGCTGCATGTGTAAACATTGAGGGCACTCACTTCTTCTTCTACTAACAGCTTTAAGAACACAGGATCTGCTAACTGACCCCTAAGCCACAGAGGTTAGAAATTTGTGGAAGAAAAAAGCTGAGTTTATGCTATGAGAGTAAGTAAAGCTTTTAAGACACTCTAATTTGGATATTTAATAGAAGCGTAACCATATTTTGTTGACCCACACTGATGGGGCTTTGGCAATTGAGTTATGCAACAGACAATGAATCACAAATAATAAACCAAGGAAGAAAATAAAGCTACAAGCTGGAAGAGGCAGTCTTTGCTCTCAGGTTTTTCTTATACTGGGGTTCATTGGATACTCAGAACAAACCTGTAAGGGAGACATCATTAGTCACCTCTTGCTACAGAGGAGAGTGAAGCTGAGAGAGGATGGCCACCTTGCACAAGTTATCAAAAGAGGCAAGTCTCAAAGCCAGTTCTCCAGAAACCTATCATGCTGGTCAAGATATTTTCCTGTTATAAAGACTTCTGTCAACGTTAAAAGTAGATGACCACAGAGATCTCAGGTAGTTTGGGACATTAGCAAATACCATAGTCTTCTAGGAGCAGAATGCCATCTACCAGCATTAATCTGTTTGGTTTTTGGAAAATCTTTTCTTCCAGACCTTTTCAGCCATAGCACATTGCCCAAAATGAGAAAAAGAATGTGCTCTTAGCTGGTTTACCATTGCAGTTTAAATGTTTACCTTTTGATTTCAGGGAATATATTAATTGTAAAAATTGTTTTGTGTGACAATTCCACCAAATTGTATATTGAGAGAACACATTTGTGTGTGGAGGTGTATGTGTATATAAGTGAATAGCAGTGATTGGGTGGTGAGGAATGGAAGCGAAAGCAATATTTTAAGGAAGAATACGTCCTGTATGTTCTAGATATTTTATCATGTGCTTTACACAGCATTGTCTCATTTTGTATTCATAATAATCTCAGGAAATAAGCATTTTGATCCACATTTGGAAGATGAAGAAAGAAGCTCAGAAAAGTTAATTTATTTCCTAAGAAGGTAGCACTGATAAGTAACAGAACCTATTATTAACTCTAATTCTGAACGCTTTTGTTAACCCAAAAGGACTATGCATCTAAATTTAAAACGAGCTCACTGAACTGCCCATCCCTTAAGCTAAGGATGTATGTATATTTCTTATTGTCCAGTGCCCAAGAAAATGCCTAATTCACAGGATCAGCACATTCGTGGATCAAATAATTCTTGAGTGGAGGCTCTGTCTGGCTTGTTGGCATTGTTTTGGAAATGTTCCTAATGCTTCAAATTCTATTTACAGAAGAAAAACCTGTGATGCAATGAGTATAACTCGTTTCTGGACTAAGCTTAAGACTGCATGACCTAAAATATGAGTAGTCTGACCCTAAAAGTTAAAACAAGAACATCTTGTGTGATTATACGGTGTTTTTGTATGATTCTTGACACTTTAAAGTATGCTACTCTTAGGAGGCTGCTGTCAATATTTAGTCTAAAAGGTTTATGTATTTAAGAAATCTTTGAAATGCTTTTTCCAGAGGAGGGTATTTCCCAGTTTTTCTAAATAAATCCAGAATGACCCATCTGCAAATATAAGTGCAAACTGTTTTCTGCTACAGCAAGTATGCAAATGTTTATTTTAATTTTTTAAAAATATGACCTTACCTTCACTATTTAATCTCATCTCTCCAGTGTAGACACACGTGTGCATGGGTGCATGTGCACCCATGCACACACACACACAGATACTGCTTCTCTAGGCCTCAACAGAAATATAGAAAAAGAGAAGATATATCCAGATTTATCTCAGAGCTTAGAACCTTGTTGGAGGAGTAAGGGAAGCAGGCAGAAATTATGAACAACACGTAAAAGACAGTCACCAACTGCAATTTGGGTGTAGGTCATGTCAGATTTAAGACGATCAAAGGGCAAAAGAATGTTAAAGGATCCGAGAAACATAATGAAGGCAAAGAAATATAAGATATTTTCAAGTTAAACCTCTTTGTAGTGCAAAAAATAGTTACTAGAGTTACTTGACACAGAAATGGGAAATGTTTTATAAGGACAGAAGGATATGGTTTATTCTGGGTCTCCCAGGAAGCGCATGCTGAGATACACGTAGGAGCGCAAGCAATTTACCAGGGAGTAAGGCCTGTAAAAGGAAAAGAGGAGGCAAGAGAAGAATTGAGCAAGAAAATCTTTCCAACTCTGATGCAGACCTGACCCCTGGGAAAGTAAATGGGAGAAGCAAGATTGATCAGGGAGAGCCCTGGCCATGACACAGATCTGGAAGTTTCCATCAGCACAGTGGGGAACTCTGGAGCAATGTCCCTTAGAGAAGTCCTGTGTTGGAAGTACTAGGCTCTAATATTCCTGTGATGCTCCATCATTCGCTAATGCATGTCTGGGAGAAGCATGGTGTGAGGGACAACAGCCATTCACTGCAGTTTCTCTTGGGGCTATAACTGACAGTCATCATTCCCACCTCTTTTAATCGTTCAAAACTCCCCTCTGCTGGTCTGGGTGGCTATATCACATCTGCGGGTCTGAGTGGCTGTATCAGTCAGTGTTCTCCAGAAAAACAGGACTAATGGTTCTCTCTCTACGTAGTTTAAGGAATTGGCTTACTCAATCATAGGGTCTGGCTAGGCAAGTCTGAAATCTGCAGGGCAAGGCTGGCGGTCCAGAAACTCAGGCAGGAGCTACTTCTGCAGTCCCCTGGTGAAATTTTCTGTTTCTTCCTCAAGGAAACCTCAGTTTTTGCTCTTAAGGCTTTCAACTAGTTCATCAGGCCCACCTAAATTATTGAGGGTCATCTACTTCACTCTAGGTGCATTGATTATAGATGTTAACCATATCCACAAAATACCTTCACAGCAAGATCTAGATTAGTATTTGGTTAAATAGTCTGGCACTATAGCCTCACCACACTGATACAAAAATTAACCATTACAGTGGCTTATCTGGGAATGGCGACCCAAACCTTAATTCCTGGGTGGCCTGAGCTCTGGATACCATTCTCTTCTCTGACCAGGTTTGCTAGACTTGTACAGTCACACTGGGGCAAGGAGCTATTAAGAGAGCTCAGCTAGATCCCCTGAATCCTATGCATAGACCTCCTTACTTCCACTGGATAACGGAAGCCACAGTACACACCACTAGTCAATATCCATCACCCCAGCCTAGATGGTGACTCTTCTGTCATGCTGATCTGGAACATGAGGGGTCCACGCTTGACTTCTCCCTTTAGCTTAGTGATTTAGGGGCACCAAGATTTATTTTCCATTCACAGTTTAGAGATTCCATTCCTACTCCTAGGACCCATAAGAGAAAAATCTCATGGTTAAAATGATGCATGATGTTCCAGCTCACCCTGCTCCAGCATGGGATGGTACAATTATCAAAGAGAGGGGATCATAGTGGATTTCCCAAAGCACCCTAGCTACACCATCATATAAGGTCAGGTGCTGTCTTAGGCAATTTTTGGTCTTTCCTTGCAGGTGCCATGAAGGTGTGCCATCCAGCAGTCCCTTCATGAGGCAGCCTGCTGCAAGGAGTGAAGCTGCAGCCTCCAGCTGCCACACATTTGAGATCTGCTGCAGAGTTCACACTTACATCACACCCTCCTAGGGCGGCTTCTAGTCAGTGACTAAGCACATTGCAGATAATAGAGATGGCTATCCTGCCTAGACAGGATCTGTGCTTTAATCTGGGCTCCCAATCATTGACCAAGACTCTCTCTCAGAACTGCTCTGCCACCTGAGGCTCTACCTCTGTCCCTGATTCCAGACCTACCCTAAGATTGGCTGAATTTCCCACCTACCCCCATGCATTCTCCCCTTTATCCTTCACAGGCCCGCCTCCCTGAAATACATTCCTTCTAACTCTATCTTAGCCTCTGCTTCCCAGAGAACCTCAATGGACACACTAAGTTTTTAGCGTGTCCATGCTGCTTTCATTCTGTCCCTTTCAGGGGCACCAATCTCAGGATCACTCCTGAATAAATAGCCTGCATCCTGAACTTTGTCTCAGGATCTGCTTCCTAGAACGCATTCTGTAGCAATGCCTTTCTGCAAACGGGCAATCTATCTTGTGTGGGGCTGGACATCAAAGGACATTCCTAAGTGATGTTGGACGTTAATTAGAAAGGAAGTTTTTGCTTCCAGAAGATGCTTTAAATATTCTTCCTTTTTATAGTAGAGAATGAGTCCTGTAGAAAGAAGGTCTGCAGGACCAGTGAGGACTAAGCTCTGATTTTTTTTTATCTTGCCCAAATTTCTATCTAAGGGGCCTGGGGAGTCATGCCCTACAAACCATAAATTCTCATCAGATGGAGATGAGAATATATTTAGCCCTATGTACTGTGACTTGACTTTCCAACCTGACTCTAGCATAATATTACAAGAAAAGGAAGAAAATAAAAATATTTTACTCCAAAACATGTTTATTTGCTGTATCTTAACATGTCCTTGCAAAGCTGTTCTTTGTGGGGGGAAATTTGCATCTCTAAAGAATCTCTATTAACATAGCTGGATCTTTTTCTTCCACATCCTCTCAATCCTGAAGAGATTAACTAAAAGTGTAGCATGTTTTAAAGATCTGAACAGGAAACATTTGTCATCTATTGTCTCGAAGGGCAGCCACTATAAGACTTCAAAGGAACATTGGTCTCCACAATCTTTTATCTTCACCTGAACATTTCCTTTCTACCAATCCCAGGTCTTTAGAAAAACTCAACCAATTGTCCACCTGAAAGTGTTTAAACTTACCTATAGTCTGGAAGTCCCCACTTTCATGTGCCTCCCCTTTATGGACCAAAACAATGTATTTCTTAAATGTATATGATTGATGTCTCGGCCTCCCTAAAATGTATAAAACCAAGCTGTACCCTGACCACCTTGGGCACATGTTCTCAGGACCTCCTGAGGCGTGTGTCACTGGCCATGGTCACTCATGTTTGGCTTAGGGTAAATCTCTTCAAATATTTTACAGAGTTTGACTCTTTTTGTTGACACCAAAATCAAGAGAAATGGGGAGAGCTGCAGAGCCAGGGAAACAGAGGGGGAGACACCAGACATGACTTATCGGGAAGTGAGAGGCTGCTCTCTCATGAGCCTATTGGAAGCTGCAAACTCTTGAGCTCTACCACTGACAAACAGGTACAAAAAGGAGCAGCAAGCAGGCACAAGCACAAAGACAGGGGAGATCCAGCACTAGTCACAAGAGCTGAGAACCAAACTTACAAGAGATTAAGGCAGACCAGTGGGGGGAATGTGAGAGAAACTCAGCAGGGTTTTTAAATGTTAGGAATTCCACTAGTGGAATTTAAAAATGACTAGCAGATTAGTGGGGGGAATGTGTGAAACACTCAGCAGGATTTTTAAATGCTAGGGATTCCTAGTCTCAAAAAGTCTTTGCTGACTCCTACCTTAAGTACTATTTTATAATCCCACGTTACCGCAACAGCACCCTATTGTAGCAGTTATGGCACAGTTTTGTAATTGTCTCTTTTTGGGGGAGGGGCATAAACCATCGTGAAAGTCCTTTAATGGATAAAGGAGAAAATTCTAGACCCAGCAGCACAGGCAAAGATATGGGGAAGGCTATGCCAGTGAAGCTGCAGGAACTTCAGCTGGCTACAGAAATGTGACCCTTCATATAACTGTGGTCATACTGATATGCCAGGGCTACAGCTGAAGACCAGAACGTTTCTCTACAAATGTTTCCTGGGCAAGTATCTTCCCACCATGAGGGAATATTATTTTGTCAGGCTCCATCGCAGCCAGCCTTCCCAGCAGCTCACTTACCTTCCCCGTGTGAACTTCATCTCCCAGATAAGACATCAGCATAGAGACAGAGTTGTCATCCAGATGGGTTACAACATCAACTGGAAACTGGAAAGTCAGCTATCACTTGTACTCTTGGCACTGGATGAAGACAGCGCTGGGTCCCTGACTTCTATCTTACCTAATCTAGCCATGGAAACAAGTGAAGGGGAAATAATTGTAACTCACAATCTAAGCAAGAATGAGCTGAAAGAATGACTTGAGAAAAAGCAGACATCTCCAAAGGAAGAGAGGTAGAAACTGAGGTCCAGAGGAACTCAAGACTGCAGTGCAGTATATATGGCAGGAGAGATAGAAGGAAGAGGGTGAGTGTGTAGGATAGTAAGCTCCAGACTGGTGGTCAAGCCTTAGAGATGATGCCTGGGGATCAGCTCATCACACCAGGGGAGCCATGTATAATGTTCTACCCTCCCCTTTGTCCCAAGCCTACTCTGGAGGGTTCAGGGTCTCTCTCATCAGTAGGATGGAAAAGTGGTTAGATATTGGGGTTCTGGAGTCAGATTTCCCAAGTTCCATTCAACTCTGCTATACTAGCTGGGTGATCTTATGCAAAATAGCTAACTTCTTAGTACCTCAATTTCTTCTCCTGAAAAATGGGGATAATGATATGAAATAATTTTATAGGGCTGTTGTGAAAAGTAAATAAAATATGATGCATAAGGCACTTAGAACACCACCTGTCACATTGGAGTCTATCAAAGATGTTAAACATTCAGCTGTCATCTCTCTATCTATCTATCTATCTATCTATCCATCTATCTATTCATCTATCATCTATCCATCTGTCTATCCATCAAATATCTATTTATCTATACATCTATTTATCTATCTATCCATCCATTTATCTATCTGTCTAGGTCTGATTGAACCTCTTTCAAAAGTAAATACGTATGTTTTCTCTTCCTTATCACTCACACTGAAGGTGTGAGAGTCACCCAGAGAGATCACTCCACCATCTTAATAACAACAGAGTTTTTTGCACTCAGATTGAGCCAAGTCACTTTACTATATGTGATAGTTGAGAAAGTCCCTTAATTCCCTGGGTGTTAACATCTCTATCTTTAAAACAAAGATTTTCAAACAAATTGGTCTTGAAAGTTCTCAATTTTAATCTTATTTTATTGTCTCTTCCTTGTCTATCAAATGTATTAACCATCAGTGAAATTAGTCATTTGGGAAAAACCAATCAAATAGAGTTTGATAAACAGAGATTACTTTCATGAAACCAGGACTCCACCATTAAAATCCTAATTCTGTGAGTTGTTCTCAGTTCGGTAGCTACCAGACACCAATTTTCCCTATTTGCTTCACCACAATCTATAGCCTAAAGAGTGCTTACTTGTGCAAAGTCTGGTTACCCTGAAGCTCCACAAAAGCCTTGGCCTTCCCAAAAGTCTCCTTGGTTAGGGTCACTAGGATCCTCTTCCCAAATCCAGGAAGAGTATGATGCATGCTGGAAATATTTACAACCACAAAAGGAGAGACAGAGGAGAAATTTTCCAGCATACTCAGGCCTTGTGGCATGATAATCTTTTATTGGTTCAGAGCTTCCTTCTCCTGGAAAAATACTTTTCTAACTGTCTGGCTGCAGTGAAAGGAATGGGGTAAAGTGTGGGATGGGTGGGATTTCAGCAACCTCTCATTCACCCCTGATTCAAGCCCATAACTTCAGCTCTGTTGTTATTTGTTTTCTTTGCTTATTCTTTGGGCTCTCTTTGAGAAGAAAAGTTATTTGAATGAAAACTTTTGGATTTAAAATTTGAAAACCTCTGCCCTGGAGAATGTATCCATAGATACAGTCCTCATGATGAACTCAGGTAGTAACTATTAGTACTATCCATGATTACCAGCAAGTCCATAAACCTCAGAGTGATGGGAAAACTTGACCACTAATAAGTCAGAGAGCAGAGATTCAAAATCAGTATGTCTGATAATTACTACATTTATTCTTTTCACTACATCTCAGTGACTTCTCTATAATTTTATTGTAACAAAATTCTGTTTACAGAATAGTATATTATCCAACTTTATTGAAGACTAATTTAGCAAACCTTTAGTAGTCTCCATGTCTAATAATAATAACTGCTATTTTTATACAATTACTTTGTATCAATCACAGTGTTTTACACTTAAAATGAAATAAGTTAATTCAGTTTTATGTAATCTGCCACCAAAATGTGTAAGTGCCATTAGTAGCCCTTTTTCACAGATGCAGAAATTGAAACTCAGAAAAGTTAAGACACATTTCCAAGGTCAAACAGTAGTTAGAGGCTGATCCAGGATATGATCCTAAGAAATCTCACTAATTAGAGATGATATGATTTTAGATTGAGGTATAGATAAGTTAAAGTGCTTAGGATTTTGAAATTAATAATAAATAGTCTCTGTACTCATGTATCACACTGGTAGTCACATAACCTCTGTATTAGTTCATTTTCATGCTCATATAAAGAACTGTCTGACACTGGGTAATTTATAAAGAAAAGAGGAGTAATTGACTCACAGTTCCTCAGGGCTGGGAAGGCCTCAGGAAACCTACATTTATGGCAGTAGGAGAACCAAACACATTCTTCACATGGCAGCAGAAAGAAGAAGAATGAGCAAAAGGAAGAAAAGCCCACTATAAAACCATCTGATCACCAGGCATGGTGGCTCACGCCTGTAATCCCAGCACTTTGGGAACCTGAAGTGGGTGGATCACCAGAGGTTGGAAGTTCAAGACCAGCCTGACCAACATGGAGAAACCCTGTCTCTACTAAAAATACAAAATGAGCCAGCTGTGGTGGTGCATGCCTGTAATCCCACCTACTTGGGAGGCTGAGGCAGAAGAATCACTTGAACCTGGGAGGTGGAGGTTCAAGGGATTCAAGTGAGCCAAGATCATGCCATTGTACTCCAGACTCAGCAACGAAAACACAACTCTGTCTCAAAAAAAAAAAAAAATCTGATCTTGTTCTCATTCACTATCATGAAAACAGCATGAGAGTAACCACCTCCATGATTAAATTGTCTCCCACTGGGTTCTTCCCATGACACATAGGGATTATAGGAACTACAATTCAAGGTGAGATTTGGGTGGGAACACAGAGCCAAACCACATCATTCTGCTCCCAACCCCTCCCAAATCTCATGTCCTCACATTTCAAAACATAATCAAGCCCTTCCAACAGTACTCAAGTCTTAACTAATTCCAGCGTTAACCCAAAAGTCCAAAGCCAAAGTCTCATTTGAGACAAGACAAGTCCTTCCACCTATGAGCCCATAAAATCAAAAGCAAGTTAGTTACTTCCTAGATACAATGGGGATACAGGCATTGAGTAAATGCACCCATTCCAAATAAGAGAAATTGGCCACAAGAAAGGGGCTACAGGCCCCATGCAAGTCCAAAATCCAATAGGGCAGTAATTAAACCTTAAAGATCCAAAATGATATCCTTTGACTCCATGTTTTACATCTAGGGGATGCTGATGCAAGAGTTGGGTTCCCATGGCTGTGAGCAGCTCCTTACAGTGGCTTTGTGGAGTACAGCCCCACTCCTGGCTACTTTCACAAGCTGGTGTTGAGCACCTGCAGTTTTTCAGGCGCGCCCAGTGCAAGCTGTCAGTGGATCTACCATTCTGGGATTTGGAGGACAGTGACCCTCTCCTCACACCTCCACTAGGCAGTACCCCATTGGGAACTGTGTGGGGGCTCTGACCCCACATTTCTCTTCTGCACTTCCCTAGCACAGTTCCTCTATGAGGGCTCCTCCTCTGCAGCAAACATCTGCCTGGACATCCAGAACTTTCCATACATGCTCTGAAATCTAGATGGAGGTTTCCAAGTCTTAATTCTTGACTTCCAAATTTTAATTCATGACATCACCATGTGGAAGCTGCCAAGGCTTGGGGCTTGCATCTTCGGAAACAACAGCCTGAGCTGTACCTTGGCCTCTTTTAGCCATGGCTTGAACAGCTGGAAAGCAGGGCACCAAGTCCCAAGGCTGCATACAGCAGCAAGCCCTGGGCCTGCAGCAAGAAACCATTTTCCCTCCTCAGCCCCTGGACATGTGATGGGAGGGGCTGCTGCTTTGAAGATCTCTGACATGCCCTGGAGACATTTTCCCCAGTGTCTTGGTGATTAACACTGGCTCTTTGTTACTTATGCAAATTTCTGCAGCAGGTTTGAATTTTTCCCCAGAAAACAGGGTTTTCATTTCTCTCACATTGTCAGGCTGCAAATTTTCCAAACTTTTATGCTCTGTGACCTTTTCAATGCTTTGCGGCATATAGATTTATTCTGCCAGATACCCTAAATCGTATCTCTCAAGTTCAAAGTTCCACAGATTTCTAGGGCAGGGGGAAAATGCCACCAGTCTCTTTGCATAGCAAGTGTCACCTTTACTCCCATTCCCAAGAAGTTTTTCATCTCCATCTGAGACCACCTCAGCCCGGACTTCATTGTCCTTATCACCGTCAGCATTTGGTCAGAGCCATTCAACAAGTCTCTAGGAAGTTCCAAACTTTCCCACATTTTCCTGTCTCCTGAGCCTTCCAAGTCTGTAGGAATTTCCAAACTCTCTCACATTTTTCTGTCTTCTTCTGAGCCCTCCAAACTCTTTCAATCCCTGCCTGTTACCCAGTTCCAGTAGCTTCTACATTTTCAGGTATTTTTATAGCAGCACCCTATTCTACTGTTGCCAATTTGCTATATTAGTCCATTCTCTTGCTGCTAATAAAGACTTATCCAAGACTGGGTAATTTATAAAGGAAAGAGTTTTAGTTAACTCAAATTAGCATGGTTGTGGAAGTCTGAAGAAACTTACAATCATGGCAGAAGTGGATACAAACACATCTTTCTTTTCATGGTGGCTGGAAGAAGAAGTGCCGAGCAAAAAAAAGGCCCTTACAAAACCATCAGATCTTGTGAGAACTCACTCACTATCATGAGAACAGCATGAGGGTAACCACCCCCATGACTTAACTACCCCACACCTGGTCCCTCCCATGACATGTGGGGATTATGACAGGGAACTACAATTCAAGATAAGATTTGGGTGGGGACACAGTCAAACCGTATCAACCTCTAATATAAGGTCTAGCATAAAAGTAACTGCATTGTCACAATTAACTTTGGTATGTAAAACAATGAGGTTATAAATAAAATTTATTCAGGATTAGCTTTAAAAAGGGTCAGAGTTCCTTAAGGAACTGCATAAAGCTGCAATATTTCTCAAATATTAAGAAGACAATTTATGCTAGCTTCAGCGAGGTTATTGAGAAAAATCTCAGAAAATATACCCCATGACAAAGGTAATATATAAATAAATCATGGTGGTCATAAAAGGAGAGGTATATTATCCTGGATAACTAACTCTTGAACTTGATGAGGAACTGCACACCAAGGTCTCTCTAAAAATCTGAGTTAAAAAAAAATCTGAATATTAAAGGATAGGATATATTATTCTGCTAGGCCCATGGTTTATGAATACAAGCACATCATCTACCAGTATTCTCAGTTACTGGGAGCATAAAATTCAGCTCTTAGCGCTATTATTCCACTGCAGAAATGATAAACAAGACCAGAATCTGTTTAGAAAAGTTTGGGAGACTGAAGTATTTTCTGCATCCCAAATCACATGCTGTTTTAAGTCGTTCCCCGATAAAACAGTGATGTGTGGGTTTTGCTTTACAAAAGCATCCTCCATGTAAAATTATAATCATGATTTAAAAAGGAAAAGGCAAATTGGACAGATGTTGCTGACAGAAACTCTTGGAGGTGAGTCACGGCCAAACCGTTAGTGGTGGAGTGTTTCTGATAATTGGAACTGTCAGAGCAGAGTTTCATTGCTCACAGGGTGAAATGCTACCCTCCAGAGAGAGATTTTCATCATCATAAAATCTAATCTCCCTAATTTCAGCCCTGGAAACCTGTGTTGTCTGCTGGTATAACACCAAGGTGGACATGAAGAGGTAGTAGGTTAAATGTTTACTCTATTTGGACTGGCTGGTATCTTCTCTTTTACCTGATCAGTTTTTAATATTGGTGGAGAATATTGAGTCAGGACAAATAATTGGTCATTTACAGAATGTGGACACAGAGAAACAGCAATAAGAAGGGAAAATATGTGGACTAGTACTAAGAATATACAAGGCTTTCTTGAACTTCTGTTTTTTGTTTGTTTGCTTTAATCTGTAAAATTTAAGTGTAAAGTAATAATCTTGTGTTATGGTAAGGAAAAGGAAGACATGAAACATTTCTAGCAAAATTGATTTGTAAACTATAAAGCATCATGCAATTATTGGCCATAATACACTCTTTACACCATATTTTGTTTTGATTATAAGACGAAATAACCCACAAAATAAGCAATCCCAAGAGAAACAAAGCAGGAGGGAAATGACAGGTCAGGACCTCCATAGAAAGGTGGAAATGTGTGAAGGAAGGTGATAGAATTTGGTTTGGAGAGCCTGTACGCCCATCTGGCTTCACCGCTCATGAAGACACAATGGATTAACATATATAAAATATTTGGAAGCATGCCTGGCCATAATAACGTCAGCAAAGGTTAGTTATAGTTGGCAAGCCTTTTAACTTTCCTGAGCCTCTATTCCTTGTCTATAAAATATGGATCAGTACTGCTTTGCAGGCTAGTGAAAGAGAGTTAACTGAAGTAATACAGAATGGAAATTATAAAATATTTACACACAGACTATTATTACTGATTTTTGTTAGTGTCTATGTTTTTATATGATATAAATTGCGTTGCTTGTTCTTATGTGTGTATATATACACACACACAAGAGCATGCATATATATATATATACATATATATATATATATATATATATATATATATATATGAATCGGCAGAGAATGTGATGGAATAAAATGCTATGTTACTCGCAAGGATATGAACTAGGTGCTAAATTAATCGTTTAACTTTTTTTCTAATCTAGGCATAACATAATCAGCTTTGATCAACATAAAAATTACTTGGGAAAAGTTTGAAGATTTGTTTAAAGGATTGGACAAAACCTCTAATGGCTTGTTGTAAAGGACACAAGCCATGAAGACCCAGAGTCAGAGGCTGGTAGTGGTAAGAGGAAGAAAAAATGAGGTATCATGTTTAAGAGAATTAATAAGATTTATTACTTAACACAACAGAATTCGGTATCAGGCAGCCTGTGACTCAGAAGATCTGGAAATCGAAGACTCACTCTAATTATGCTTTATGCTTTTGTTGCACTTTTACCTTTTTCCAACACTTTCAGATCAATTACCTTGAGCTGCAAAAAAAGAATGAACTCCAGCCTTCTTTAATGCCAAATGTGGTATGGTATGGTGTATCAGAGCTAGGCATAGTGGGAAGAGCACATGATGTGTCATGATACGACCTAGGTGGGAATCCCTGCTAGGCTGCTCATGTTGTGCTTGATTTAGGAAAACTTGTTAACCCTTCTGAGGCTTCTCTTAATTATAATAGTGATTGCTCTCATGTTGTGCTTGATTCAGGAAACTTTGTTAACTCCTCTGAACCTTCCCTTAATTATAATTGTGATTGCTCCTTCCTTACAGGACGACATGAAACACACCCAGACCTGTGCCCCAACATAGCAGGTACTTTATAAGTTAGAGCTCCTCTTTTCCCCCATCTACTTGTGATCTCATGATTCTATGATAAATATACTAAAAGTCATGTTATAGTCATCCTCATGAATTCTTAGATGTGAATAGGCTTTGTCGCAAAAGCTTGAAAATCAACAAATAAAATTCTCTTGACATTTAAATTAATAAGTGGACTCAGAGAGATAAATGCTTTGCTCAAGATAACACCTAATTTGCAGCTGAAGCATAACTAGAAAACTTAGTTCCTGCATTCTAGCTCTTAAGCATTCTCTACGCCCAGATATGACTTATTTTTTGGTTGCTTCAATGGAGATATGTATCTCTGCCTTCAAGAAGCTTAGATTATTAAAAAAAATTTTTTTAAAACAGCAAGAACACTCCATTCCCCTGATTACATTCAGAGTACCAAGAAACAGCTGATAGTTTTAAATGATTCCCTTGCTACCTTTTTTTCTCTTGTATGCATGAATGTAGCTGTACATTCAGTTACTGATTAAACACGATGATCACATTCCATATCCAAGATGTTAAGCTAAACCCTGTACAAAGAGAAAATTAAAATTCAGCCCAGCAGAGAAGAGAAACACACAATCCACTAGAGAGCATGTCAGAGTACAGACTTCAGGATCAGAAAAAATACAAGTTCAAATCCCACTTCTGCTGCTTACTATGGGTTAGTTTCCAGAACAAGTCTAGCCCTCTGTTTATGTATCAGTAATACGTGAATCTCATATCTACTCTTCAGATATGGCATGAACATCAAATGCTGTAATGTTAAAAGAGGATTCAGCTTGTTATCTAAGTTCTCAGTCAATCTTCCTATTCCATCAGTGGTGACTATTGTTAATAGGCATTACTTATTATTAGGGGAAGCAAAACCCAAGCACTATGTGGTTAATATTCTAAATCAGGAATCAACAAACTTTTCTTGTAAATGGCTAGAGAACAAATATTTGCAGCTTTGTGAGAGGTAGGGCCAGTGTTGCAACTACTCAATTTTGCCGCTGTAGCGTGAAAACAGCCATAGACAATATGTAAATGATGGGCATGGCTCTGTTCTAATAAACCTGTAAAAAATGGAGTCCAACCTGTAGGCCAGACTGCCAACTTTTGTTCTGAACAGAAAACCATGGGAAATTACACTGCAAGAAATGATTTGTGTCTTTCTGAAACTATAGGCTTTAGCAGACAGATGGCAACAGCAGTCAAAAACATTGCATAAACAGAGGCAAGAATGGCAGTGGCTTGGAGCAAATCCGGTGTTTACTTGAGCCTAAGTCCCCCAGTCTGGCATCTCCCAAGCACCCAGTCCAAGCTTGGGTACACAGAACATAAGAAGAAGCATAAAATATTGGTACAAAAAATATTTCAGAGTTCCTGTATTTCAATTCTTCTACATCCTTGATGAATGACAACTTTTGAGCAGAGAGCTGACCTGATGAGTAATGTGCTCTGCTACGATGGAAGTACAATAAGAGCTCTCCTAAGGCACAACAAACAAGTAACCAGGTAACTAATTTAATTAGGGGAGAGAGGAAGCAGGTGGAGTTAAGGACGACACCTTCCTCTCAAGCCTGGCCTATGGAATATAAATAAGGAAGCTTAGTAGAAGAGCTAATTTTACCAGCTGAAAATGATATTGAAAACTAAAATATGATATTTTGGCACAGATCATCAAACCTGTGTAATAAATGGGTGGATTAGATCATTTCTGAGCCCTTCAAGATTCAGAAATAAACAATTTCAGATTGATGTTGGTATTGGGCATACATCGTTCTTTTGGATCTGTGACTTAGTAGCCAAACTAACTCCAATGTACTAATTGATAAGGCAGGACAGTGAAATCACCTGTACTATCTGGAAACTCTCTCTTTACCTCTCTGCCTCCTTTTCATGCTTTTCTCTTTTTCTTGGCTACTTGGTTTCATTTGTATCCTATGGAGTACACATATTTGAATCTATACAGTAGTATTTACTTGGACTTGGCACCACTGGACTTGGCTCCATTGCATTGTGTTTAAAACTCTAACAGAACATAATCAACAATGGTGCCTGTGTAGATATTCCAAGATACTGACATTTTCTTCGTGTCCATCACCTGCTATAAATGACAACAACAACTTACAAAACCTCTCATATATTGCCTTCAGTGCAGAATGCCCAGTGTTCAGTACGGCAGTGTTCAGTATGGTTTTCCTTATCCGGTCATCATGTGCCCTCTAGCTTTAGACCCATTCCACACCTCAGGTCCAGGCATATGAGACAGAGAGTTCCTATAATACCCCAAATTGTTTTATGCTGCTGTGATTTTGCTCACATTACTTTCTTTTATTGCAATTGCCAAGGGGATCCACAAAAATATAATCCCTTCTCTACCTGGATTGTGAACAAGTAAATAAATTAAACAAAGAAAAAAATTGAAAGCCACACATGGTATTTAGTTTAGATGGAGGCCAAGATGGAAGATATATCCTCAGTAGCTTAGTGCAGCAGTCTCGATTATACTAAACTCTGGACCCAGAGAGATCTATCTACCAAACTCAGTCACTGTTGGACTTGGGCAGGCCTCTCCTTTTTTCAGCTCTGAAGACATAGAGGGTTACCTCAGGTGAGCATCCTCAATCATTCCTTCCAAACATGTCAGTCATGTCAGCCATTTCACCAATGCATAGGCCAAAGGGGCAGAGAAAGGCCCAAAGTTATACTAACTAGAAGCTTTAACAGGATGAAGATGTTTGACAGTGAGGAAGAAGTGTTCCTCACTAACACCCACTGCTGAGAATGCTTTCTTATCCTCTTGGATAAGAAGCTTGTTATTCATCCAGGTAAAATCCATGATTAACAAAGAGTCCTCCAAGTAGAGTCCCCATTGAGCTCATATAATATCTAAATAAAAACAGCCCAATAACATCTCTTGTTCAATGGTGTAAACCACTACCTTCCAATAGACCCAGGCCCTTGAGGACTACATGGAAAATATCTTTTATCTTCTCAGCATTTATTTCCTCTTCTGGTAGCAGTAGGACTCTAACTTTCCTTTAGGGTTCTTCATTTCCAATTTACATGCATCTCAGTGAGTCTATGCATCAAGATATCCTTTCCTATTGTCCTGTCTATGATGAATTGTTACCAAAAATGACCACAATTATGTCCCTTTACAACGTGGCTTTGTTATAAGTAATGTCTATTTCTTCACTCCCTACCTTAAATAGGCCTGGCCTTGGCATGTACTTTGGCTAATAGATGCAGTAGTCTGGTTTGAGCCTACACCTTAAGAGGCCTCTCTCCCTTCTGTTAATTTTCTTAGAGATCTACCACCTCTATTTAAGCAAGCCAAGGGGACCCACGAGGGACTCTCATCCCTTTGAATGAGAGATGCTGTGGGCTTAATGGTAATTTCTCTAAGGCAAGGAGTCTGATATATGAGAACCCAGCCAAGGTCCAGGAAGCCAGTCCCCAGCTGACCAGCAGCAGACCTCAGATGCATAGACAATGCTTCTTCTCAACCCCTAACAAAAGTTCTTCCCAGCCACTCTACAGTGTGAGTTAAGAAATGCCTGCTATTTTAAGCCACTGAAGTTTGGAGTTGTTCACTACACAACAATGGCTAACTATTATAAAGATTCGTATTACACTCAGAAATGGCTTTGGGACTGGGGGTCATGCAAAGATCGAAAAAATGGCAAACAAATTATTGGTGGAAATGAAAAAGGCTTGTGGTTCAGCTTTTGTTTCCATTCAGAAAATGACCCTAAATCTATTCAACATAACCTTTCTTACATTGTTTTTTCTTAACTAATCTAAGGTTTTGTATCTTGTTTAAGACCAAAGAAACCAAACTGAAATAGGCATAAGGAAAGAAGGGAGAGAGGAAAGAAAAGTGAGAAGGATGTCAGGATTTTAAATAAGCTATCATCTAAAGAAAAAAAAAATCAAGCTTCTACATTTAAAAGAAAATGTATTTTCAAACTATGAAGTGAACGTGAATCAACTAAAATGCTGGGGCTCATCAGACTTAAAAAACAGAGTCTGTTCTCATGCCGCGACTTTTCACTATGCATATGTAAATGGATATGTATATTAAACAGATATAAAAGTGTATGTATATGTATATATATATATATATATATATAGAGAGAGAGAGAGAGAGAGAGAGAGAGAGAAATCTGGTCAGAGGTCACTAGAAAAGTCTGAAGCAAATGCATATTGGAAGTTTTTGATTTATGTAGGAGGTTTTCTGCAAACAATTCACTGTTACTGATTAAATCATTGCAAACAGATTAGGTTCTGTTGGTGAAAGGAATAATAAAGTGAAATCTATTTCTGCTTTCCAAAGCATTTATACTGTGTATATCTTAAACCACAGTATTCTCCAGATAAACAGACTACAAACATGATCAAGAACAAACTCTGAAACTCTGAAAAATAGCAGGATATTCCTATTTGTGTTTTATTTATCTACTTCCTTTTATGTACCAAAAGCAAAAGATTAGGTGAATGTTTTGTGTCCACCAAATAATTTTCAGATAGTGTGTAGAAGAAATCAGGTAATAAACTGGTATGGCCTTCTCTTAATCTAATAAGTCATTTAACAAACATCTATTCCTCAGATTTACCCTGATAGTATTGCTCTGCTTTAAATGGCTTCTCATTGCCTAAAGAGTTGTGTGAAAGTAACTGTGGTGATACATTGCCATTTATCGTAGCGGAGAAGAACTATGGACCTCCCTAAGATGTTCTAGATGTTGCTATGGCAATATTGGATACACATGGGCCCCATTCACAGGCTGTCTGTGCCCATGATCCAGCCTGCCACATGCTAACTTCATTAACTGTGGCTTATCCAGGCCTGGGCTTGTTCTTCTTTAAAAGGATGTAGTAATAGTACTGTCTCGTTGTATGTCATGAAGATTAAACAAGTAAATATATATAAAGTGTTTAGATCATTTTCTGGCATATAGTAACTGCTTAATAATGTTAGCTGCAATAATAATCATACCCTCAATTGTCTAACATTTTACATAATTTTATAAGCACTTACAGCATCTCACTTATTTTTTGATCATTACTGTGTGACTGTATATGCATGTATTTTATATATGTGTGTTTATGTGTGTGTGGGGTGTGTATATATATATGATATAGAGTATTACATATATATAATATATACAAATAATATATATTCATTACATCTATATCTCATATATATATATATATATATATATATGTAATGCTTACTATATGAGCTCAAAACCAAGGCTCAAGTTGGTGAAAGAGTTTGCCCAAGGTCACTCCCCTGGCAAGGGAAAAGGCCAGGCCAAGGTCAGCCCAGGCCTATTAGACTTCAAAGTCTATACTCATTCTCTACACTCTGCCTCATCCATTAGTTTCTAAGGGTGACCACCTATTTCTTCTTTACCTTTCTTCCCTGATTGCTATGTGCTCTGTCTAAAGCAACCACTGTTCTCAGCCTGGTGAAATGCAAGTATGGTTTCTTTCCAAGAAGTCCACCCTGGCATGATCCCCAACCCTGCTGCATTGTGAGGAAAGAAGTTCAATGCAGTAATTAACCATCTGGGATTCATTAGACGGCTTGGATTTATGTCCGGCTCCAATGCTTTTAGCTATGTTAACTTGAATTATTGTGTCTCAATTTTCTCATCAGCAAAATAATGCCTGCCTGACAGGTTGTTCTGAAGATTATATGAAACAATCGAGCATCAGCACAGTGTTTGGTATACAGTAAGCCCTCAACAAGTGTTGGCATAAGAGGCTGGCAAAATGTGACCCTTTCTGTCTCCCCATCAGCAGAATTATCAAAGACCACGACAATAGATGCCAATCAGCCACGTTCAAAATAAGAGCCAGATCTTATTTGCTATAGAATTGTACAATGGAGATTGTCCATTACCCACCTCAAATGAACAAATGGTTTGAGGAAAAGGGCATGTGGAAAAGGTTTCCATTTAAGGAAGTGTCTTCATGCTGTCTACTCTCCCATGACCAGCTCACCAGACCAAGAAGGAAGAGAGAAGTACTTACTCTTTACCTCAATTCAAGAGAAAGCAGCTTTAGTGGAACCATTAGATTGCTGGGCTTGTGTATAAGGGGATTGAGTCACACATGACTTTTGCCTAGGGAAGATAATGGTTGGGAGAATGGAGACTAGTGCTCTGTATCTCAGATACCTGAGAAGAAGAAGGGGATGGACTCTCGCCCAGGTGACAAGCAGTGTTTCCTAGAAGGCTGTATGTGACCCCCAAAGTTCGAAAATAGCCTGGACTGTATGTGACTCAGGTTATCAGAAGCCTAAAGAGCAGGAGGGGTGCTTGGAAGAGACAACTAGAGGTGTGTCATCGTCTGGTTTAAGAGAACTGTAGACAGAGACTTCTATCAGGAAGACTCAAAATAAATATCTGAAATATGTCCTGAAAAGGGACCCCTTGAGAGATAGGCAGAAGGTGTCTGAGCCATAAGCAGCGTGAACTCACACCCAGTCACACAGTCACCTGTCAAGGGAGCCATTTTACACTAGTCCTTTTCTCCTGTACTCAACAGCAGAGCTCAGACAACTAGGTCAGGAAACAAGAAGAACAGAAGAGAAGGGTGGGGAAACGGAGATGTTCCTTGCCACCCAGGCTTCCAAGCCCGAAGTCAGCCTGATTCAGGACATGGAAGGAATTTTAACTTTGAATAAGGCTTGAGTGTTGATGACTGCACCAGTCCTGACATTTAGATTATTTAAAAGACTCTGGACTTTGACCTAACAGAACCCCAGAATGTTTGATACTGGCTGAGACTTGGTCAAGTGGTCAGGAATCATACATCTAGAAAAGAGGAACCCCCCTACCCCAACCTCTTTACCTCACATGTTTAGGGAGCCAATGAATTTCAAAATCCTGGTATGTTTAGGCACCTTTTGCAGAGAAGGTAGAGTGACCTGTCTCAATGGTAAATTTGCAAGAATAAACTGGGAATTCACGGATTATTTCCTCCCACTTTCTCCATGGGAGCATGCTCTTCGAGGATAAGTTTTCCACCCCTTCAGGCAATGAGTCTTACCTGGGCAGCACTGCACCCCCCCCCACCCTTATATGGATGCCCACCTTGAGACAGCATACCTGTGACAGCTGGGGAATGCTGATTAAATTGAGAGTTCACTTCCCGCATGCACTTTCCTGACATTCAGGAAATTTATACAATTAGCTTTTCTGCAACATCAAGGCTAGATTTGATCTCCATTTGTTTCTTCTCTATCTTATCTCTCCAACTTCTCAAAATTCAGGCAGGGAAGAGAGATGCCATACATTGGGTGTCCTGTATACACCAACAGCCCATAGAGTGGGCTTAATAAAGAGGAATAATGGACTGAAGACGGCTCTCTGTAGCCAAGTCTATCCAGCATCGTCGAGTAAATGGTTGCATTACCACCATGACAATTGCTGCTGGTCTTAGTACTTACAGGGCCCAAAATGTATCTTCTTTTCACATGTCTTTGTGTTTGCTAAAACTGTTTTCTACCTCTATTCTGCTTCTTCATTCAAGTCAATGGTGACCTACTCCACGAAGCCTTTTCTAACTCGCCCTATGTTACACTTTCCACGTAAATTCTGTGATATTTCTTTACTCATTTTTACTGAGAAGATTTTGTTGAGGTGGCTCTTACAGTACTTGTCATACTTGATCTTGAAACATATAATCCTCTCATTGACCACAAGTTATCTGGTGACCAACTCAGCCTGGTCCTTTCTCACATTTGTGTCCCCACAGCACTTCTCTAGTGATATAATAGATGCTCAAGGTTTGCTGAAATTAATTGAAATAAAACTGACTCTGTATTAAAGTGGGGTCAGGCAGTGCTGCGTAGGGAGACATCTGTAGGCTTGGGGTCAGATAGATGCAGTTTTCATCTATGTGACGAGAAAGTTTCTGGAATTTTCTTTGGTTTTTGTTTTCTTCATGTGACACTATCACTCTCTGGGTCTCAGTTTGCATCACCATTATAGAACAAATTAAGTGCCTTCTATCAAATATCTAGGGCTGAGCCTGGCTACTCAATAAAAGTTATTTTCATTTCCATTTTGATTGGGAAAAATAATACAAAGGACATGGTCATTATCTTGCAGATTCTTTGAAAAGGATATCACACAAAAGGACTTTTAGTTCTATTGGTTTTTGAGTCTTGAATTACCAAAGAAATCTTTTATAGAAGATGAGGACATTCTGCATGGAAAGTACTTCTTTTTTTTCCTATGATGAGTGAACCCTCCATACACATTCGCCACCAAAGACACAAACTAGGCAAGAAGAACCTTAGTGCTTGAGCTGCACTTGGAGAGTTGGATCCAAGATCAAACAACTTCTATAAAGTCCCAGCCCAGCTTGAATTTTTCTTATATAACATTAGAATAATGATAATCAACATATCAATCTACTTTAGAGAAGTTTATGAGCATTTAACAATATAGCATATAAAGCAGGCTTGGGCCCCCAGATGTGTCTATTGTTATTTTAACATCGATACTGCAGGAAAAATGTCTCCCATCATCCCTATGAGTTAAGCCATGACTCTTTTTTATTTTTTTGACAGAGTTTCACTCTGCTGCTCAAGCTGGAGTGCAGTGGCATGATCTCGGCTCACTGCAACCTCTAACTCCTGGGTTCAAGCAATGTTCCTGCCTCAGCCTCCCAAGTAGCTGCGACTAAAGGTCCATGCCACCACGTGTGGCTAATTTTTTTGTATTTTAGTTGAGATGGGGTTTCACCAGTTGCCCAGGCTGGTCTCAAACTCCTGAGCTCAGGCGATCTGCCCATCTCAGCCTCTTATAGTGCTGGGATTACAGGCGTGAGCCACTGCACCCGGCCCACCATGCCTCTTTTAATTAGGCTATGTCTTCATCTTTGTTATAGTTTAGTGATACTTTTATAGTTTATTATGTTTTTATTTTCTATCTGTTTAATAAAAATGGTTGTTTAAATGTAAAAATTAAGCAAAATGTTTTATCAACAGATAACCCAGGCCACTTACGTTCTCCTAATTAAATTCAAAGACAGACTCAAGAGTCACTCTCAGTATGGTCTGGGGCAAGTCAATTTGAATCTCTGTATCCCTGTCTTCCTCATGCATGAATTGATGATAATATTTTATGAAACTGAAATAATTCAGGAAATTATACATCTCCACATAAAATATAAAGTTAAAAACTAATGTTAAGTGCACGTCAATGGAAACAGATGATCCTAGTAGAGTCAATGGTGTCCTGTGGTTTTAAAGTCCTGGCTTTCCAGTCACATACTGATTCTATCTGTGGTCTCATTGTAAACTGGGGAGAAGAATAATACTTACAGGGCAGTGATAAGAATGAAAAGAGATAATGTATGTGAAAGTATCAGTTACATTCTTGCATAAAATGTTAAAATAATTACAATTGTAAAACCCTGCTTGTCTTATGCATAAAGAATCAGATGAGGCATATAAGATGGGATGGAAGAAACATGGATTGATGTGAATGAAAGACTCAGATTGTGATTCCAGCTCCAGCTCTAGGCAAGTCAGTTCTCCTTCCTGGTGGAATATACATCCACATGACAAACAAGAATAATAACATATTACTACAAGAAGAATAATGCACTATTTCTAAAGTCCCCTCAAACTCTGGAGCTGTATGATTTCTATGTACCTGCCTATATATAAAATAGAAACTGTTACTTTCATAGCAATTAATCTTACCATCAGTAATGAGATAAAGCAGTGCAGATCAGTGAAAAGAATAAAAGTAACCAGAGCCAGAAAACTCCTGGTTTGAATCCTGGCTCTTCAGTATATCAATTGACCTTGGGGGAAGTTATTAAATTCTTGTGTTCTTGGTTGCCTTATTTGTAAAATGGGATACTATGTCCCTCATGGGACTATTGTGAGAAGAGAAAAATGCATGAGATAATGTATTCTAGTTCATTTGTTCTGCTCTTTTAAAAATATCCAGTGGGCATAGAGCAAATGAAATAAATACTGAACCCCTTAGTTCTGCCTGGTTGGAGACATTGCGAGTCAGGGAGCTAATAAAGACCTATTGGCGTCAAGGTCAAGCCCTTTGGGTTTAATATGGGTGCTGAACACAGAGCTAAAGGCTAAGTTAGAGAAGGTCCTTGTTTTGGCAATGCAGAATTTCAGACGCATTTTGCAATCTGTATTGCAAAGAATCATGCAAGCAGAATGCTACAGAAACAACAGGATTAATTATCACTGGAGAGCATTCTCCTTTAGTCCCCACAGAAAGCCTACTTTCTGTTGGTTGTTCTGGGAGAAAAGGAAACACGATGTCTTTCTGGAGGGAACTCAAGCCTTTCCCCTCTTTGAAGCCTCACAGCATGAAGACTGAGTTATCGTGCTATCTGAACAGCTCACTGCTGGCTCTTCCCACCACCTCCAAAACCCTCCAGCTCAGAGCCGTGAGGGCTCATCTTCTGCCTTCTCCCTCTTCTCTGAGGCAGGCCTTTCCTTGTCTGTCTCTCATTGTTTTCTGAGCCCTTTGGCCAAACGTCTTTGGAGTGGGTGTGGGCATTTGGAGCCTATGCAAGGCAAATCTATTAGGATGCTGCAGCAAACTAGCAGATCCTTGATTTATGCTTCACTTCAGCTCATCCAACGTCTACTTTAAGTTTTGCAATGTGTGTTAGCACAGTAGTACTTCTATATAATTTACATATAAGTAAAGAATTATATATTGCAGATGTGTTTTAATTACTAGCATATGCAGACACTAATAACACCCAAATGAACAGAAATGTGCAATTAAAAGTTATCTCCCTCGACTGTATCTTCTTCAAAAGCCAAGACAAGGGCATTCATCTTTGAATCTCAAGTTTTTTTTGTTTTTTGTTTTTGTTTTTGTTTTTGTTTTTTGCAGAAAATGATTTATTTAGGCAGAGAGAGAGAGAGAAAGAAAGAAATAGAGGGACTGAGCCCCCATGTTGCGGTGGAAGGGGATCCAGAGATGGAGTCTGCACAAAGAAGGAAGGACAGCTCCTACACTGTTGTAGAAGGGGCTTCCCAGAGGGAAAATCCCGAATCCCAAGCTTCTGACACAATGTCTGACAATAGAGAAGGGATTAAGGAGCAAATGAAATAGAAACATATGTTCTTTATAAACATATACTCTAGTCAAGATTCTGTGTTAGGTACTTGGAATTCAGACACCTGCAATCTTGTGGAGAAGACAGCCCTGTAAACGACCATCCAGAAGGTAATGTGGTAAGTGCTGCATGAGAATTATAATGACAATAGCATGACAGCAAAGAAAAAATGATTCTTTCTTAAGTTCAAGAGCAATACTGGACTAACTCACACAGAAGGGAGAAGTTGAATTGAACTGTAAAGGGTGAGAAGGAGCTTCTGAGTCTTTGGAGAAAGGAGGGGAGACTGGTTTAGAAGTCTCTATAATTCTGATTCCCAGTAGTTGCTATAGGGTCAGGCACATTGGAAAATCTATATACATAGAGTCACCATTCCTAAACATGAATTGGTTCAGACCATTGTAGTTATGACTAACAAAAACTGTATCTAAATTGGGTAAGAAATAAAAATAACATATAATTTATAAGACTTCAAACTTCAAGGATTGAGCATTGGAAGCATGGTTTGATTCAGAGGTTTACAATGCTATCAGGATTTCAGCTTTATTTCTCTTAGATACTCTGAACTCTGACTTCTTCTACTCTGGTTTTATCCTCAGGCTGGCTTCTTACCATAACTGTGCATGGCTGTCTCAGGCCTGATATCTGCACCCTATATCCTTCAGAGGCAGAAGTGTTTCCTAAGTAAAACTCCCAAAACTAATCCAACCTGTGCTAGCTTAGGTTACATCTCTGTTCTTAAATTAAATATCATGACCAAAGACACATGTCTCACTCCAAAGACAGGTGAGTAGCCAGCTGCTTCAAAGCCCATGGATCCCCAAGCAGAAATAAAAGTGTTTTAAACAGAGGACATGGGAAGGTTGATTCTTCTGGGGCAACAGGCAGATGTCTGCCACCTGTAGTGCAATCCTATTCAGCCTTTGGTAAAGAGGACAAGCAGTGATTTTGCACTTTGGGTTGTGAAGGCAAATTAATCTGAATTTAAAAAACAAACAAAACAGAAACCTTCTTCTGAAATTTGTCACACAGTTTTCTTCATTTCATTTGTCTCAATTTCAGAGATAAAACATCACCAGTGGAGACATGCCAGCTAATGTATACCAACTTGGTACGAACTGGGCTTCCTTTGCTTTTGCTTCTTTTACTTATTTATTTTTTTTTAACATTTTAGAAACTTAAAACCTAAGCAACTAAAGCACACTCAAAGTAGCCGTTTTATTCCCTACCTTCCTTGTCTGATTATGATACTGTTATCTTTCCTCTGAAAAATAGATATTCGCTTTATCTTATTTGAAACTAGCCTGAGTTCCTGAACAAAGTACAAATATATAATAACCATTTTGTTCGACAGAGATTGGCTTAAAAGACGCTGATAGTTAATGAAGAAATGAAGAATATCTCCAAAATGAATCCAGCTACAGCAATATGGACCACTCTAGAAACTAAACCAATTTGTGTGGTTTATTCTTGTCCTCAATCCAATTCTTAACACTTGAAGAAACTACTCCTCACAAAAGAATCTCAGTTGCTGTTTTGGAGACTAATTTTGTATGTCAAACCACTAACTTTCTCCTTTATTCCACGCTATTCTTAGCCCAAGGATGCTTGACACTCAATAAATATTAAATGTAGCAATAATAATGATGATGATGACCATGTAAATAAATAAAAAGAAATAATCCTTTTTAAGCCTTTTCAGATTGCCTGCATTTATGATTTCAGAATTAGAGAAAAGTCATTTCATGGGGTCAAGTGGAATGTCTTTTGCCCTCTTCAGATGTTGTTAACTCATGCTCAGTTTTCCAAAGTCAAATGTACAAAGTTCTAGTGGAGTAAGATAATTCCCAGTGAACACACTGTCCATCTGTAAACCATATTTACGGCATTTTTAAAGGTGAAAACACCATACTTGTCATGCGTAGCTTCCAAATGGAACTGAATATTCTGTCTTGTACAAACCTCTATTAAAAGAAGCCTTAAACTCATAGGCATTATGAGTATTCCTTTGGGTTGTGAGTATTTCCACAATAACCACAGCTTATACATTTATATGTTACCTGCCTAAGCATAAAGTCTGACAGATAGTGGGTACACATTAAATATTTGTTAAATAAGAAATAAGTTTTGTTGGGGAGAGAGATCCAAGATGGCTGATTAACAACAGCTCAGGATTGTAGCTCCCAGTGAAAGCGCAGAGAGCGAGTGGACGCCGCACTTTCAGACGAATTTTTGTTGCCCACAGACTAGGAGATTCCCGGCGGAGGAGCCA
>CAUYLG010075106.1:0-45727 GCA_963573385.1 Cacajao melanocephalus
CAGTTTACAATAGCAAAGACCTGGAACCAACCCAAATGCCCATCGATGATAGACTGGACAGGGAAAATGTGGCACATATACACCATGGAATATTATGCAGCCATCAAAAACGATGAGTTCGTGTCCTTCTTAGGGACATGGATGAACCTGGAAACCATCATTCTCAGCAAACTGACACAAGAACAGAAAATCAAACACCGCATGTTCTCACTCATAGGCGGGTGTTGAACAATAAGAACACATGGACATAGGGAGGGGAGCACTACACACTGGGGTCTGCTGGGGGGAAATAGGGGAGGGACAGCGGGAGGTGGGGAGTTGGGGAGGGATAGCATGGGGAGAAATGCCAGGTATAGGTGAAGGTGAGGAAAGCAGCAAATCACACTGCCACGTGTGTACCTATGCAACAATCTTGCATGTTCTTCACATGTACCCCTAAACCTAAAATGCAATTAAAAAAATATTAAAAAAAAAGAAAATGCAAATTAAAATGGACAGATTTGGCCAAAACTATAAATATGACAATTCCAATTGCTGGTGTGGGTATGGAACAACAGGAACTCATACATTGCTGATAAAATAATAAATCGTTGTCATCATTCCAGTGGACATTTTTGCATTCCCTGATAAAGATTTGCATGTGCTACATGGTCAGAAATTCTACTCTTGGGGACATTCCTCAGGAAACTTCAACTGAGACCATGTACAAAAAAATCCATGTTAGTATTGCTTATACCAGTAAAATACTGGAAATAATGTGTATGTCCATCAAGAGACAAATGGGTACTAAATTATGTTTATCAATATAATGGGAACATTTTGCAGCAGTGAAATTTAAAGGACGATACGCATCAGTGTGAATGAACTCTCAGAAACACATCACTGAACAATAATAAGCCAATCACAAAAGAATATGTAGAATGCTTCCATTAAATGAAGCGTAAATAAGACGTAAGACTAATTTAATAGTTGGGGATGCATAAGTTTGTGATAATAATATAAAGAAAAGCCAATAAATGAAAAAGACAAAATGCAGTGTAGTGATCAAATTGCAAGAGAAGGAAGAGCAATGCAATCAGGAAGGGAACCATGGGTCTGTAAAGGTATTGGTGATAATCTGTTAAGGTGGACTTTTGTTTTATTATTATTAAGCTCTACATATAAATTATATACACTGTTTTACATGCATGATGCATTTCATAATAATTTGTTCACAGTCACTACATAGCTCTCTACAGAAAATGCATTATTGTGGGTCAATAGCAGAAGACAATAAACAAGCTGTGCTTCTGGGTCAAGTGTCCAGCAGTGGCTGATGCTGACCTCGAAAATTGATGGGAAAGGATGGAGATTATAGTTAATAGTTCTGCTTTTAAATGTTATTCAAGTTTTGTTTCACCTTGTGTCTTCTCAGTTTCTTTGTAGAAATGAAAAAGAGAACACATCATGAGTTGATGGCTAGATGCCGTTTTGTACTAAATTTAATTTTCTCAGCAATACTGTGTTGTTGGAATGAGGGTATTGTCCATTGGACTTGATAGATCAAGAAACTGGGTTAAGAAAGGTCAACAAAGATTACTTCAATATACACAACTAAAAAGGTGAAGGCTGCTCTGGATTTCCCTTTATACTCTACCAGCTTTCCTCAGTGTGTCTATGCATGGAATTAGCAGCAGCCAGCATCGCCCCACTCTCAGGCTCGGAAGCACTCAGCCAGGCTCAGTCTCTCTGGGAGCCTCCTCTGGGCCTTCAGGGACGTGTGATATACTGGGTACCATGGAGGTTAAGTATCTATTTCCTCTAACTTTCTGCTTATGGGTAGTGACTGTCCCTGAACAACCTTTTGACTTAAGCCCTCAGCTCTCCTAAAGGCTTAGTCAGGCATTGTGGCTACAGACCGTCTATATATTTAAAGGTACATTTGCAGAGAGGAGACCCTTTGCTGATCTTAAGAACAGCTTGTTAGAATGGTGGATGGGTGAGGGGCGCAGGGCAGGGGCCTGTGAATGATAGCTTCATCAACTTGACATTCCCTCAGGATCCACCACCTCCATGGGGGTTCTTTCCTGGCCATTTCCCCACCAGATGTAAAAATTATTAAATGTGTTTGGCTAGAGTTTCTTGGGAACTCTTCTTTCTCATTTTTTTTTCTTTACCCTGTTTTCTTCTCTGCTCCTAGTTTTTAATTCTCATTTTTATTTTCTGCTCTCACATAAGCTCTAGCTAAAGGGTGCCCGTGTTTGCTCAAAGTGGAAAGTTGACCTAATAATAGGGATACTTCTTTCCCCAACAATTTAGCAGTCCAGCAACTCAGGACTTAGAAAAGACCTAGAGCTGGCTTAGAAAATTCTCCATAGTTTTAAAAAATGTTTAAACACTGGTCAGGGCACGGTTTGGGAAAACAAAGTGGAGAAGTTTGTTTTGTTTGTTTTTTAATTGTATTGCATTTGCCGAAGTTTAAGGACTTCAGGAGAAAATAATGAGTGAGTTGAGGCCATTGAAAGGTTTGGGGCCTTCAACTACTGGCTCCACAGATGGGAAAGTACTCATATAGACTGTATATGGATGTTACATATATATTCCTAATCTACATACTGAGATATAGGAGACCCTAGATAGCCCCTCAGTTGCATTTTACTGGCTCTACCTCTGCTGTTTAAAAGTTTTTTCTAGGCCTTAACACTTAGAGCTTTTAGGATCTCACTTTTAAAATGTGTTTGATTCTGAGAGTCATATGAACCACAACAAGGAATATTCATTTAACGTTTTACATTTGCAAGCACATTTGTATACATTGCCTCATTTACCCAATACAAACACTTTGTTTTTTCTCATGGGTACTAGGACACAGGGGTCTTAGAAAATTATGCTTTTGACACATGTATGCAAATGTTCAGTGCAGCACTATTCACAATAGCAAAGACATGGAAGCAACCAAAATGCACAACCATGACAGATTGGATAAAGAAAATGTGGCACATATACACCATGGAATATGATGCAGCCTAACAAAGAACAAGATCCTGTCTTTTGTGGGAATATGGATGGAGCTGGAGGCCATTATCCTTAGCAAACTAATACAGGAACAGAAAAGCAAATACTGCATGTTCTTGTAAGTGGGAGCTAAATGATGAGAACTCATAAACACAAAGAAAGAAACAGCAGACACTGCAGTCTATTTGAGGGTGGAGGGTGGGAGGTGGCAGAGAAGCAGAAAAGATAACTATTGGGTACTGGGCTTAATACCTGGGTGATGAAATAATCTGTAAAACAAGACACAAGTTCACCTATGTGGCAAACTTTCACGTGTACCCCCTCAAACCTAAAATTAAAATTTTTTTTTAATTATGCTTTTCCAATTCTTAGGTATGGGAGCTAGAATTTGAAGCTGATATTTGACTTAATGTGCTCATTCTTTCTAAATCCTGATGCTAACTTTATTAATATTTTAGCATGATTTTGTCTATCACAACATATAAGCTGGAAGATCAGCTTCACCTGAAGCTGGGCCTCCGGCTGCTCAGCAGCCATTCCTCACCAACCATTCAAGGCAGTTTTTTCTTTTCAAACTGGTTTACAGATCACCTGGAACAGAATTATTCTGGAGAGGAAGCGTTATTGATAAAATTTTACATTCTTAAGCTATATCCCTGGACTACTGAATCAGCTTCTAGGGGATGAGATTCAGGAAACTGTGCTTTTAAAGCAAGAACCCAGATTAATCTCATCCGCCCTAGGTTTTGGGAAACAGTGGTTTAGCAACCATACCACCTTTTTCATGGCCACTGTCACATATCCTCTGAATTTCTGGGATTTTGATGCTTGAGTGGAATGGGTCATTGTCAATATACATCCCAGAAGGTTTCTTTTTGGAATTTTTGATCCATTGGCCAAAAATTCTTTCCCCGTCCCACCCAACAATGCAGGATGTTTTTTCCAGGCTGGCCTGGAGGAAAATCCAATCATTGTTCTCATTCTGACTAATTGGAGACAGTCTGTCCACAGACATCCCCCTTTGTGCCTTTCTCTTCTACAGGACTTGGGGCAGGGCTGCAGAGCGGCTGCTGTGGAGGGCGGCTGGGGTGGGGCCCAGAGAAAAATAATTAAAACTTCAATGCCTTCTGTCATTAAGTCCTGAATGGAATGCTGAGTTGAATAATGGAAAAGGTCTCTGCTGTCTTTGGGAACATTTTTGTTACTGTCCCAAGTAAAAGACTTGAGTGTCAAATGAGATTCTTTTATGTCTGTACTTTTCCACCATTTTTTAGAATTTCCTATGGTCTGTGCAGTAATTGCAGTTTCCTTAAAACCATTCGGTTGGCTGTCCTCAATTTGTTTCAGCTGGTCTGAGGATTCTTCAGATAAACTCAGCGAAATGCAATTAGGAAAGGCATTTGTTTCCTTTTCTTTCTTAGAAAAACAAAGAGTGTAAATTGCTAATGCCAATAAATGGCCAGAAACCCCAAGTTTTCTACCAGCAGCAATACCTTTTTGTGGTGGTACAATATTGCTTTGATATCTTTCTCTAAATACAAGTCCCATGTACAAACAGTAGTAGTAGTTAACATTTGTTGAGCATTTATTTATTCCAGTTATTGTGATAAATGCTCTGTGTATTTTGTTGTTTAATTCACCCAATTACTGTTTAAATTAGGTGCCATTATAATTCTCACTTTACAAATGAGCAACGGAGGTCCTAGAAAGTTGAAATAACGTTTCTAAAGTCAAACAGGTAAGCGTTAGAATGGTGATTTGTACCAAGGAAGTCTAGCTCCAGGGCCATATTCCTTTTTGCTATAGTCTGTGTTCCCTTTTGTTATATATAATCACTCCCATAATACACACACTCAGGCTTTAAGTCTTTGTTTAATTTTTACGACCAGCATGCAGAGTTTGTTATGATAGCCATATTTTTTAAACTAAAAATCAATAAAAATTTGGGGGATATAGGAGAGAATATTTTGAATTAAGGCTATTGCAAAAAAGACTGGAATGAAGGTTGCTATATCCTGTGGAGACCACACTGAGGATATCAATTGGATCCTTTACTCCTTTAATAAATAACTGTCATATTAAGGAATTTACATCTTCTGTGTCTGATACAATTTATAAAATGTGTAGGTGACGTGCTTAATAAATATTTATTGAATGATTGAAAGTATTCTTGTCTTCAAAGAATTGCTGATCTTTAAGGGCAATGACTCAAACAATTGTAGTACATTAAGTGCTACGATAGAGGTAGCGCTGTGATAGAGGTACATGACGGAGACTTAATATTTATTAAGGAAATAAATAAATCCATAGGGTGCTTGTGGTGGTGGAGAGGATTCTTAGAGGGCCACGAAATAATCCCAGGGGCATTGTCACCTAAGATAGAACCTAAAAGACAAGTAGGTACAGGTCAAGTGAAGAGGGATGGAAAACCACACCAGGCAGAGGAAGCCAAATAGACAAAGTACCAGAGACAGGAGGAAAAACACTAACTGTTGATCAAATTCCAGTGGTTCAGAATGGCTGGAACATAAATGACAGGGGAACTTGCGGGGAAGATGCTACTGATCCTGCTTAGGCTAAGCAGGAACGGGTTATGAAGATCTTTCACGCCACGGAGCTTAGATTGTGTTATAACTACTATGGGGAGCCTTTGAAAACTATGTAACCACAGGGTGACATAATTTTGGTTATAGATGTATGTATGTAAATGCACCTGTTTAATAAAGTGTATATAATTTACCCCTCAGATGAATTCTTTCCATTCATCATTCATGAAATAATCTTTTCACTGCTTTGAAGTTATAGTTGTGGAAGAGCCACAGCAATTTATACTCTTTTCATTTTCCAAGAAAGCACAGGGATTCGCCACTGTGATAGAGAAGGGTTTTCCAGACTTTCACGTTCATAGGATTACCTGGGAATTCTGTCAAAAACTATACTCTGATTCAGTAGATCTATGGGGGACTCAGATTCTGGATGTCTAGCAAGCTCCCAGGTGATGCCAGTGTTACTGGTTCTCAGCCCACACTTGTGAGTAGCAAGGGGCTAGAAAAGGAGGAAAACAGCATTTCAGAAAAATTAAGTATGTTAATGGAAACCAAAATTCTGAGTCAGTGACAGCAGAGGATAAAGGAGGCAGGTTTAATGAACCAAAACGTAGGAAGACGATAAGAAAGAGGAAGAAAATGCTACGTTAAAGAGGCGTATCAAGTAAATAATGTGGCAGTACCTGACTTAGTTGATGACAAGGTGGTCAGAAAAACATTTCTAAAAGGAAATGAAATAGAATTTGCTGACAGTGATGATTATAAGCTTCTATTTGAAACTAAGTCTGCAGTAGCTAGTGTAACATTTCCCAAACTACCCTATAGAACGCTCAAAGGAGCATTCTTTAGAATGCTCATTCTAAAGAAATTTAATGCATGTTTTGGCAAAGACTTTCATGACCAAATAAATTTTGGAAATGCTCTTAAGCAACGTTAAACTCATTCCTATGAAGTATTTTACCAAGAAACATCCTTTTCACAAGACACCTAATTAACACCTCAAGACCCAGAGTTTTTACCAAGCACAATATAGGAAGACCTCACCTACTGAAAAAAGACCATTGGATTTGTAATAAGGTCTGAGTTGCAGACCCTTCTCTTTAGCCTAAAGTTACTTAACCCCTCGGAGCTACAGTGGCTTAACTGATAAAATAGGCATTACACTATTGATCTTGCCATGCTATTATGAATATTGAATTAACAAGTATAGGAGATTATAAACTCCATAGCATTATGATATGCTTCTTTTTGATCACTACAACATCTTGCATAATGTTTCATTCATTGGAACTAAATCTTCTATTAAAGAATCAATTAATTGATTAATGATGTTAGGCCAAGAAACTCCTTAAAGGAACTTAATAAGAGAGCTGGAAAATTGATGTTCTCCTGAAAAAGGCAGAAATTAGGCAGAGGCCAGTGAAGAATATGACTTGATGTATTGTTTATCTGTTTTCCTCTTTCTGTGGTGCTTTGATATTACTAAAGGATAGGAGACAAGATCTGTTATAGAAGATATCATAGAATTATTTGCAAGGCAAAAAGTACATACTACTTGAAAAAGGAGAAACAGAGAAAAAAATCTCAGCCCCGTGTTCCAGTGGGTGAGCCAGTATTAATTTCAAATTAAATTTTAGGATTACTCATAACTTATGATGGTAACATATTATTTTGGCCATAAGAATATCCACATGGAAAATTAATACTTTTCATATCTAAAGCTATGCAGGTTCTCAATGAACCTGACCAAAGTTAAGCATTTTATGAAAGTGGTCAAATATTACAGGTAGACAAAAGGAACGAGATAACACATCCATAAATACTTAAAGAATGCATTTGAAATTTAAAATATGTGGATGTTTATGAAACATTTGGTCAATTATGTGTCTAGTAATCATCTTGCCAAGTGTCTAGCCATTTGAAAACATCTGGAGTATTGAATGCTCATCCAGATGTTCAGTCTTGAGTGGATGTTTAGCAATTGCAAAATATAATTTTCAAGTTGCTTGGTCTGAATTTTGCTGAATTTTAAAAACACTAATTTGAATAGCTATTTCGTATCCATGCCATTGTCCTGGCTTTAGACTGATCAACTAACAACAGGCTTGGTAATAAAACTATTGAATCAGTGTTCTGAGCTATCCCACCTGGCCCAGCAGTAATGTACTGTTTCTCTTTTTTAGCTTACTTAGTGGTGTTGAGCAAGTAAATAGAACTCTTCATAGGGACGAAGAGGAGAAAATTGTGTGTGGTATAGATAAGACACTGTGAGTGGGGATGAAAAGACCTGGTTCAAGTCCTAGCTATGCTCTTATTAACCGAATAAACTTTGGCAACTATATTAACCTCAGTAGGAGTTTGTCTTCTGCGAAATAAGTATAATAATTGATCTCCCACTTTGAGGTTCGTTGGGATAATCAAATGAGACAGAAATGTGAATTTGTTTGTGAAATAGTACAGTTATATGTTTGTGATGTATATATGCCGATGTTAAATGTGAAAACCTTTGTTTCTGTTTCCCTCTAGGCAAGTATAATTAGTACTGCGTGTGTCCAGCTTTGTATTAAAATGAGGATGAATATGAAAAAGAATGACTGGGAAACACATTACAATTTAAAACAGAAAAAAATTTGGCCTAAAATGACAAATAAACATTTCAAGAAATTATGTTCCTGACCTTTGATTTCATCTCCCTCCCACTCTGTCGGTCAAATAGGTAAGGCCCATAAGCATTCCATACTGTTCAGCTCTGTTTTTTTTAAAGGTATTTGTCCATGCTTGGAATATTATTTCTTCATGTTCCCACATGTTCAAATCCTATTAATGTTTTCATGTTTCATTTAAAATGTCAGCTTTCCCTAAGAATATTTCATTCATCCTTTTACTCAAGAGTCATGACTTTAAAAGTCATGACTTTAAGTGGCAGAAACCTGTCTCTGCCACTTAATAATTGTGTGAATTTGGCCACTGTAATGGTTTGTTTGGAATATTGATTTCTTCAGTAAGAATGATTGTATCTCACATAGTGAACTGAAAATTGAATGAGATAATGTATATCCTGGTAGATATTCCTGCCCTTTCCCAAAAATGCCCATTTCTGCTTCTGTCTCTCTAAAGAGACACTTTAGTTTTTGGTTTTTTTATCCTGTCAATGGGCATGCTTAAAAAAAAATCAAATAGTACCTCTAGGCTTATAAAAGAGGATTCTTGTGCCTCCGCCTCCCAGTATACTACTTCCAGTGGCAGCTCTTTCCAACTTTTTCAGCTAACACTTCTGTTTATCTCCAGATTTCTAGTTCACATCCTTAAACTGCCATTTATTGATTTTTCAATTTTTAAAAGTACCTTCTACTGACTTTTCACCATGGAAAATAAGGATTACCCCTTCTTACATCTTCCTTCCTTACATGCATACATTTGCCCTCTCCAATTCTCTCTGGATAGCTCATTGTTTATTATGACCATTTAAATATTATTCATATGTAAACTAAGAAGAAGACAATGGTTTTACTTTTGTTCTCATGCCCCTTTTCCTTTTTTCTGAAGTCAATGATCATTTTATTTTTTAATATCATAGTTTATTATGCTCTTTACCCTTTATGTTTTCTTTTCTAATAATATTTATTTGAACTGCTTTCAGCCTTGAAAACAGTCATTTTTTCTCTTATGTGGTGATAAAATTAAATACACTCAAATGTAGGATTTGCTTTGACTCAAGCCCATGTGACACTGATTGGCGGCGTCAGGCCAATGTGATGACATCCAGTTAAATATCCTCTCAACATGAATACCTTTAGAATGGAATACTTAGGATTTTCTTTACCAGCAACAGTAAGGTTTTTTTTTTTTCCCCTTTGAGACAGAGTCTCGCTCTGTCGTCCAGGCTGGAGTGCAGTGGTGCGATCTCAGCTCACTGCAACCTCCGCCTTCCGGGTTCAAGCGATTTTCCTGCCTCAGCCTCCTGAGTAGCTGGGATTATAGGCTTGCACCAACACACCTGGCTAATTTTTGTATTTTTAGTTAGAGACAGGGTTTCACCCAGCAACGGTAAGTTTTTACACTTGGAAGAATTAGTTTCCAGCTCTTCAAAAATGTACATCCGTTTTGTATCTATAAGGTTGTTTTGGCAGATCAGCTGTTTGTCAAACAGGTCCTTTATATTTCTAAATCCATCATACAGTTCATTTATGATTCCCATGACTTCTATCCCCTGGTATACATGCCATGTATGGTCCCCTCACCTTGACTGACTGTGACTGGATATGATACAGTTCGCTCCTGTGATTAAGTTATGCTATATGACAAAGATGAGAGGATTTTTCAGATTTTCAATTAAAATCTAAATTCAGTTGACTATGATTTAATCAACATGAAAATTATCCTTACTTGGCCTGACTTAATTAGTCTCCTTTAAAAACTGGGGTTTTCCTGTAGAAAGAGATTTAAAGCAAGAGACACTCTCTTGCTGGCTATGGAAAAGGAAATTCTTATATTGTAGAGAAGGCCACATGGGAACAGGACAACAGACAGCTCGTAGAACCTGAGAGGGGTCCCCAGACAAGAGCCACAGAGAAAGCAGAGACCTGTGAGCTTACATGAGGATCATGAGTGGCTGAGACCTTGATTTCTGACTTTTAGACTTTGAGCAGAGAACCCAGTAACAAACTGCTCGAACTTCCGATCTACAGAACTGGGAGACAAGAAATGAATGTTTTTGGGCTGGGCAAGGTGGCTCATGTCTGTAATTCCAGCACTTTGGGAGGCCAAGGCAGGTGGCTCATTCACCAGCCTGGCCAACATGGTGAAAACCGGTCTCTTCTAAAAATACAGAAATTAGCTGGGCAGTATTGGCATGCACCTGTAATCCCAGCTACTTGGGAGGCAGAGGCTGGAGAATTGCTTGAGCCTGGGAGGTGGAGGTTGAGGTGAGCTGAGATGGCATTATGGCACTCCAGTCTGGGCAACAGAGTGAGACCCTATCTCAAAAACAAAAGGAGTGATTTTTTAAAGCTGCTAAGTCAGTACTAACATGTTATGGAGCGATAGAAAACTAATGCACTATTTGCATCTAAAAGAGTGATCATTTCTAAACACTCCAAAGCCTTTGGATACCCGCATAAGTTAAACTTTTCTCAGAAAATCGTTTTAAAGTATAGAGATCATTTGAACTTGTTAAAGTTGAATTCAAAATAAGCCACAATTTTAGCAGAGAAATTAAGAAAGTTGTATTTAAATTTATTGTCCTTTTCTGGCTCCTTCCTTCCTTCCTTCCTCCCTCCCTCCCTCCCTCCTTCCTTCCTTCCTTCCTTCCTTTCTTTCTTCCTTCCTCTAAATCAGCTTTATTCTCCACCACCCAAAAAAGTTGTTTTCTTTCCATATGAACTTTTGCCACGACCTGCATAACATTAAGTAACTCATATAAAATTAGTTCATCCTTATGTAGGATCCTTACAGGCTCTTCAAAGATTGAGAATTTTTGGAAAGATAGCATATAAACTTCTGTTTTACTGTAATTCTTGTCTCCATTCTTAAACTCAATATATTTATAAATTAGAGAAGAGCATTCTTCTTATCCCACACTTTGAAATATGCTTTTACTACAGGACAACATTTTAACATTTTTTCTATGGCTGACAGCACCAGTAGTCATCTTGTAAGTACACGTCTAAGAAGGCTATCTCCTTCACTCTCTACATGGTAAAATTATCTCAGTAAGTACTTCCACATACTTTAAGGAAGCTGAATAGTGACCAAAGTGTTTTATTACAAAAGTCTCAATATTGCAGATAAAATAATTATTTCTCCTTTTAGAATGTTGCACAGAAGGGGTATATAGGGCATTTAGTAGGTAAGAACTTTTTATTTTCTGTAGAAATAAGTTTATTGACTGAATGGAATTCACCAGAATTTAGATTTGCACTGTCAGACAAATATGTGGATAGATGAGCAATGCCTAGTTTGTATCTGGACAAGATATCAACAATCTTTTGTTTTATATTTTCTACAGTTTTGCTAACAGTTTTATAGACATGAATAGGACAATTGGAAGCTATGTTTTTTAAATCAAAGTTTTACTGGTAAAACATGATAGAGTCAGTTTCACACTGTTAGTGGCTAACATATCTGCTCAGCAGAATTTCCCCATTTTTATCAACGCACCTGAAATGTCAGTATAATGATAGTAAAGGAATTCTTTTAAGTTTAAACTCACAAACATGAATAAATGTGCAAAGAGCAATAATGATTAAAAATAAAATAGAGGTCAGGCACAGTGGCTCACGACTGTAATCCCAGCACTTTGGGTGGCCGAGGCCAGTGCATCACCTCAAGTCAGGAGTTCGAGACCAGCCTGACCAACATGGTAAAACCTCGTCTCTACTAAAAATACAAGAAATTAGCCAGGTGTGGTGGCATGAGCCTGTAATCCCAGCTACTCGGGAGGCTGAGGCAGGAGAATTGATTGAACCAAGGAGGCAGAAGTTGCATTGAGCCGAAATTGCACAACCGCACTCTAGTCTGGGCAACAGAGCGAGACTTCATCTCAAATAAAATAAAATAAATAAAATAAAATAAAAATGAGACAATAATCAATGAGAGATATTAAAATTTGGCTAGTTTGAAGGTAGTAGATAATCAAATAGTTTCTGACTACATTTAGGAAAACCCAAAAGAGGCAGAGTGGGTCAAGAGGAAGAAGCCTAGTAATTTGCACCCTCCAAGTGGGAAAAAACAGAAAATATGGCCGATTGCTTTTCCAATAAACTCTCCCCTTTGAACCCTCTACGTTGGTACTTCGTCTCTTCCAGCCCCACACTGTATTGGTACTCTATATGGCCCTAATGTTGGTGACTATTTTAACAAAATGACATTAACTCATTTTCTGTCCAGTGGTCTTGTGCATCCTTTTAAATCAAAGTAGAACCTGCCAGTGAGGTTCTATTTTTTTTTTAGATGGTGAGTGTGAAGCTTTCTCTTGATGTGGGAATTATGAGCAAGAAGGTCTACACAGTACTCAATGGAAATCCGTTTGGCACGTTAACAATCCCAGTTCTTGCTAAACAAGTTTATATAAAACAAGAACAATAGGCTTGGGAGGAAGTCTTTCTCACTTCCTCCAATGACAGTAATGAGGTGATTGATAGCTCTTTTCAAACTGTTAATACCGTATTATGCTAAATAGACATTTGAATTGATCTAGTGAATTTTAAAGAGATACTATAAACAACATTCATCATTTGGACTTAAAAGTTATAAATATTCTTTAGTACTATACTGCCATTGGGGTTTATTTTTTTTTTTCTTTCCCAACTTTGCATTCTGATTCTTGATTCCAGATATGACGTTTTGGGAACAGAGCTATGTGCCCACTTTCTGCCAATTATTGTATGGTCTGGGGTTGCGGGGGAGGTGAGGTCTCAGCAGGGATCATTGGAGTGGAAAGGGCCTAGTCTGACCTAAGGATGCTGGGATGGTCATTTCAGAAAATAACTTGAGAGTCGAAATTTTGCTAAAAATAGCTTTCTCAACAAATATCAAGATAAAATGTCATAAAGCTGCCTTGTCACTTTGTTTTTATTCCTGAGCATCATCATAGCTATCCTACTTGTCTTCTTTCTCCAAATATATTTGGGTAAGCTCTTTGTAGGTATTTTGGATTTGCAAAACCTTTTAGGCTGCCTTGGTTTCAGCATACTTCTAACATGCAATTTTTGCAGGCTTCTTTGTCCTTGAAAGCCTCAGAGTCTCCTTTCAGTTCTACTCTGGATATTCAGAAGAGTGTGGACTATTTTGTTTTATTTGGCCAATATCCAGTTAAATAATGTATCCCTGGCCTGTAGAGCCTAGGCCATTTTACTTACAGATCAGTGTCAGATACACTAGTTCTAAAATGTGTTTTGAAGTAGACAAATAGCCAGATGAGTAAGTGGTAAATAATAGCAGATGCCCAAAGGTAAGACAAAAGCAGAAAAGATGGTTTGCATTGGGATTGGCGGGAAGACATGTTTCAGAAGGCAGAGATTGTCGAGTAGGGGCGAATTGCCAACGCACGGTAATCCATGTGATGAGTCAGGCCAGGCCAAGCCTTGGAGACTTACAGGATAATTGAAGACTTAACAAAATAAAACTAATAGGAAAAAGACCACCAAAGTCTTTAAGCGGAGTAGAGAACAGGAACAAGGAAACTAACTCAGGCTTGGACAGCTAAATTCCTTGCAGAGAGATATTTTGCTGGCCTGCTTGAAATGTGCAATAAGGTGGATCAGGGAAAAAGCAACAGATGTTAGGTAAAGAGATCTGGCTTCCCATATGGTTTTACTATTAATAGGCTATGTGACCCTGACAAAGTTCCCATTCTTGACCGCAGTTTTTTCATTTCTAAAAGGAAAAGGTTGTGCTCATAAGATCCCTTTTAGCTCTGGTTTTCTGAGTTACTGATTCTACCCAAGCATTACCAACAGGTTGGGAGGAGAGTCTCTCTCACTTCCTTCAAATACAGTGAAAAAGTATTTCTGTTGCAGCAACAGCTGAGATAGCCCTTTCTTGTGTAATTTTACTAAGAACTCAAAATCCCATTTCATTTGTTGATTAGCATAGCCTATTTAGATCAATACTGAGAATAGTGATACAAAGCAGTTGTTTAATAATTAGATGTGGAATGAATCAGTAAATGGAGAAGGAGATTCCCATGTGAATACCCCTATGGGATATCTATCTCTCCATCATTTATGTTTGTACTCAAATGCAGGTACAATGATTCATCCACATTTTCTTGCATCCTGTTTTCCTCCTAGGATATTTTACTCTCTTAAGGCTATTTATGTGGACATCAAGGGAGAGGCAAATGCTTTCTTTCTTTTCAAAATGAAAAGGTAACTGTTTCTTAAATCATTAGGCAGATTCAAAGTGAGTTCTTTTAACTCTTTTAACTAAGAAAGAACATTGAACAGAAAGGAAGAAAGGAGTAAAATAGTAAATTTGTTCTTATTCATGAAAGGCAAGGACTTATCTTCTAGAAAGTAGTGGCCTTTTCAAAGAGATGTACCATTTACATTCTGTAAAAGCCAAGTTCTTAAGCAGAATTGAATATGTTCAGCCTGGTGGGCATATTATTCGACACGAGACTGCACTTTGTATAGGTGAATGGATAAAGGTCATATATGAATAAATAGCAGAAATATTTTCGGATTCCAAACTCTGGGGAAAGAAATATGAGTCTGGAACACAGGTGGTGGCTGAACCTGCATTTATTTTATTAGGGAGTATGAAAGAAAGTTCAATCTCCTTTAGGCTTCCTTGGCCATATTTAATAAATATGTGGTCTCTCCCTAGTCATCATGTTTATAGGATGGCAAATATTTGTTGTATACCAACTATGTGCCTTGTAAGATGTTTGCAAATGTCCAAATTATTCAGGTTTTATCCTGCTGTTTGGGATGACATACAGGCTTTATTTTCTCTTTTCTTTCTTTTTAATTTATCATTTATTTATTAGGAATGTATTATCAAATTCTCTGTACTCCTTGCTGTGGCTATCTGGATATAGAGAGAAAGATGTGGGACCTGTGAGGAGGGTACACTCTGTCAGGGCACTGCTATTGTATATTACATCCCTGCTATGAAAGTTACACAAAGACAAGATTTCTAAAAGGCACCCAAATTCACCTTGTAATCACTTTTTCTCGTCTCAAAAGCATTTATTGGAAACATACTATATGCATTACTGCCTAACTGAAGCTGATAGTCAGACCTGCTTTTCAAAACCTTTTCATCATTTACACCGTGGCTCAAAAATCAACTTTTTAATCAACTTCTTCTTGATTGTCTAATTTAAAGACTTGTCATCACACTTCAAACACAACATGTTTTTGTTTTTGTATTGTTATTTTAATTATCATTAGTCAAATTGACTTTTCTTTTGGATGACTAGTTCTATAAATCTTAACACATGTATAGATTCATATAACTACTACAACAATCAGAACAGAGAACAGTTCCATCACCTGCAAAAAGCTCCTTTGTGTTACTCCTTAAAAGTCACACCCTCACCCTATTTCTGGTCCTGGCAACCACTGATCTGTCCTTCATAACTACTAGTTATAGTAGTTATGAGAATGTCATACAAATGAAATAATATAGTAAATAATATTTTGAAATTGGCTTATGGTTTACTCAACCTAATGCCTTGGAGTTTCAGCCAAGTTGCACCATGTATCAGTAGTTTGTTCCTTTTAATTGATGATCAGCCTGCCGTTTTACAGATGTACCAAAGTTTGTTAATCCAGCCACCTGTTGAAGGACATTTGGATTGCTTTATTTGGTCTTTATGAACAGAAATGGTATAAATAACTCTACTGAGGTTTTTATATGAGCATAAGTTTTTATTTCTCATGCTGGGGTTGCTGGGTCATACGTTTAACTTTATAAGAAATTGACAAGCTGTTTTCCATTCATATATTCACAATGCTATAGAATATTGCATTCCTACCAGCAATGTATGAGAGTTTCAGTTGCCCTACATTCTCACCACAATTTGGTATTGTCAGTGTTTAGGGTTAAAACAAATTCAGCCATTCTATTGGATGGATAGTGGTATCTAAAGACTGATTTGCATCTCCCAGACAGCTAATGATGTTAGATATCTTTTTATGTATGTAATTATTGCCATCTATATATTCTGTTTGTTGAAAGGTATGTACCATGCATTTGTCCCTGTTTTAATCAGATCGTTTCTTTTCTTACTGTGACTATTAAAGTTACAGCCAAGTTAGAACATGTTCTTTCTAGTTACACGCGTTCTTTTTTTCCCAGAGATTTTGGTAACTCCCCTCACTTTCCCTTCTGGAGAATGTGGACTGTTTTGTATTATTTGGCCAATATCCAGTTAAATGATATAGCCCTGGCTTGTAGAGCCTAGGTCATTTCACTTACAGATCGGTGCAAGTGTTGAGATCGAGTGTTGAGGTTCCTTTATGCATATTCTGGAAGCAAGTTCTGCTTTTCAAATGTGTGATTTGTGAATTTTGCTTCTAACCAGTAGCTTGTCTTTTCACTGTTTTAAAGGATCTTTTGTTAAGCAAAGGTTTTAAATGCTGATCAACTTCAATTTATCATTTTTTTCTTTTATATATCAGCTTTTGGTGTTATATTTAAGAACTCTGTACATAACTTCTGGACATGAAGATTATTTTCTATGTTTTCTTTTAAAAGCTTTATAATTTTAGGTTTTACAGTTAGCTTCATGAGTCATCTTGGGTTAATCTCTATCTAAGAAATGAAGGCCAAAGTTGTTTTTTTTTTTTCTATATAGATGTGTAGTTGTTTCTAAACTATCTATCTGTTGAAAAGACTATCTTTTCTTTATTGATTTGTTTTTGTACTTTTGTCAAAAATGAAACAGCCATATTTGTGTGAGTCTGTTCTTGCCCACTGAGCTAGACATTTGTCCTTTTGCAATAGCACACTGTGATAGCCTTGGGTTTATTTTGCTCTTCTTTTGCTGGTTTCTTAAGGTGGAAACATAGTTTATTGATTTGAGGTCTTTATTTTTTCTAATATAAGCTTTCAGTGCTATGTGTTTCCCTCAAAGCACTGCTTTAGCTGTAGCGAACGCATTTTCATATGCTGTATTTTCCATTTTATTCAGTTCAGTACATTTTCAAATCTCCTTTGAGACTACCTATTTGACCCATAGATCATTTAAAACTGTAGTGTTTAATTTTCAAGGGGTTGGAGTTTTTTTTATTTTTTTTAAATTAAAATTTAGTTTAATTCCATCGCTGTCAGAGAGCAAACTTTCTATAACTTGAATTCTTTTACATTTCTTAAGATGTGTTTCATAAGACAAAATATAACTTATTTTTGGTTTATGTTCCATATGCTCTTTAAAAATGTATATTCTGATCTGTTAGGATGGAATGTTCTATAAATGTTATAAGACCCAATTGTTTGATGGTGTTTTTCAGTTTTTTGCATTAAGTGCCTATCAACATTTATGGTAAAGGTCAAGAAAGTATAGTTTTTAAGCTTGTGTACTATATACAGTTGTGCCACATATTCTTTTTGTTGTTGTTGTTACAACCTTTACAAAATGTAAAAACCATTCTTAGCCTGTAGGCTGTACACAAACAGGGTATGGGCTATATTTGGCCTATAAGCCATCGTTGGTTAACCTATGTTCTATATTCTCACTGATTTTCTGTCAATTAATTTTATCTATCACTGAGAGAAGAGTATTGGATTCTTCAACTATCATTTTATATCATATAATTATTAGTAAGTTTGGATTGATGTATGTCATTTACTTTGTGGTTTCTGCTTGTAACCTGTTTTTTTTTAATTTATGCTTTCTTTTTCCTATCTTCTTTTGGGCTATTTCCATACTTTTAGTATCCCATATTAGTTTACCTATTGAGATTGGACTTTATCTCTCTAGCTTTATCTCTTTATCTCTTTGTGTTTTTTGTGGTTGCTCTCAGGAGTGCTATATTTATTATATATAACTTTTCACAACCTACTTATAGTCAATAAATTATCACTCCCTGTGAAATGGAAAAACCTTATTACCACTCTCACTCTCTCACTTTTATGCTATAGATATTTCATATACTACTTTTATGTACCTTGACAACTCCATATGATAATATTAATGATGTTTGTTTTAAACTGCCTGCTGGCAACAGATCCTTTTAGTTTTCCTTTATCTGTGCATGTTTTCATTTCGCCTTCATTCTTGAAGGATATTTTCACTGGATATAGACTTCTGAGTTGACAGTTATTTTCTTTCAGTACTTTAAAAATGTACCACTTCTTTCTGGCTCCATGGTTTCTGAGAAAATCACAACCTTTAAAATCATTGTAGCCCTAAAGCTAATGCATTGTGTTTCTCTGTCTGCTTTCAATATATTTTTTGTGTGTCCAACTTTTAGTGTTTTTGATTATGATATATCTGGGTATAGATATCTTTAGGTTTATTCTGTTTAGAGCTGACTGAGCTCCTTCAGTCAGTAGCCTTGTATTTTTCACAAAATTGGAGAAGTTTTTGGCCTTTGTGTTCTTAACATTTTTTTTTAGCATTTACCATATTCCTCTTATTTGGTACTCCAATGAAACAAATATTAGATCTTTCTTTAATCATCCTACAGGTCTCCAAGGCTGTATTGTTTTATTTTTTTTGGCATTTCTCTCCTCTCTGATTTCCACATTGTAGATTTTTTAATTGATTTATCTTTAAGTTCACTGGCTTTTCTGATATCCCTATTCTGCTATCAACATAGTCAGTGAGCTTTAGAAAAAGGTTGGTAATTGTATTAGTGATTTTTAAAACTTTCATAACTTATTCTTTACATCTTCTATTTCTTTGCTACAACTTTTATTATTCCACTGGTTTCAAAAGTGTGGTCATTTGTTTGCTGAAGCTTTTTTATAATAACTGCTTTACAGTATTTGTCAGATAATTCTAGCATCTAAATGTTAGCATCTATTGATTACCTTTTCTCATGCAATTTTAGATTTTCCTGGTTCTTATGTTGATTGATTTTGGATTTTATTCTTGAAATTTTGAGTAGAATATCATGACACTTGTTTAAATCTTGTAAGAATGTTAATATTTTTTTGCTTTTGCAGGCAGTTGACCTGCTTCGATTCAGGTGGCAATTTCCAACCCACCTTCTGTAGGCTGTCGTTACAATGTCAGTTCACTTTTCAAAGCCATTGCAATGATATTCAAATCTGTCATTCATGTGCACCGCCCAATCTAAGGCCTGTTAATTCAGTTCTCAATGTCTTTGGTTCTTGGCTATATTCAGATCCATGCATGCCTAGCTTCAGGATGGGCCCAGGAGTTCATAAATAGCTTGCTGGGATTGTATTTCCGATTTCCTCTGTCTGGGAAATCTCGCTGGTACTTTCCATTTTCCTTAGATTTCCTGTTTTTTTTTGGTGCTCTTGTGGGAAAGCTGGGGCTACAGATTTTCCATTCTATCACAAACTTCCACAACTGTGCCTACATATGGGGCAAGAACAAGAACAATGAGAGAAAACCGTGCAGAATATATGTGCCCTACCCTCTTGGAACCACAGCTCAACTGATTGGTGATGGATGTTCCCTTCCCTTAGAGTTTTGGCTCCTTGGGGTTCCTATGACCTTCCACGGCTACTGCCACCATGTGTGGGAAGTGAAAAAATGACAGAATGGAAAAAATACTGGGGGGGGGGATTTCTACATTCTCTATTCTTGCATTATTATTTGCCTTTCCCCACTTCTTAAGTCAGAAAGCAAGAGTTTTCTTTGGTGTTCTCTCTGTTTGCACTTGGATGTCCACTTCTGGATTTCTAGGACACTGGGTCTAGTTTGGGGGACACTGAAGTACTGGGGAAATAATAAGCTAATTGCTGCTTCGGTGATACTCCTACTTCTGGTCTTCTTCCCAAATATGCCTGCTGCTATTTACTTTTCAACTTTCTGAAATTGTTGCTGTATGAATCCTGTCTAGGTTTTATAGGTGTATTCAGTAGGATGAACAAGATAGAACGTATCCACTCCATCTTTAGGAAATGGAAACTATGTCAGTTTCACATAGCTCTTTTCATTGTCTCAGTTTGTTTTGTTTATTTTCTTTGGCTTATATATTTTCTGTCATTTTCCTCATTTAGAGTGAAGCTCCGTGAGGTCAATGACTATGTCTATCATTTCACTACTGTATTCTTATAGTCTACAAAAGTGTCTGGCACATAATTTTAATTTAATAAATATTTGTTGTATGCCCAAATAAATAAAAGTAGGCTGTGACTTGGTCCTTAACGTGTGAGATTATAGTGTTGAACAGGTGTAGAGAAAGGAGTTTCCAATCATTTGGGCAGTGGATAAGCAGCACATGATGGCGTGAGGGTGGGCAGATGGGCAGGAATAATTTTGAAGGATAGAAATTAATTAGTCTGTCTGAAGCAGCAGGCTCATGTAGTAGAGGTACTAGTAGTATACAATGAGAATAGAAAGATAGATTGAATCTAACCTAGGTAGGGACTTTAATAAATAAGTAAGAGTGATTATATTTTGTCCTGTGGGCAATAGGGAAGTGCTAAATGTTTTCAAGCAGGTAAGTCACATGATAAAAACTGCAGTTTAGAACCGTTGCTATCGCAAGAGAGGGAAGAGAATGAAGGCAAGGAGACTTGTTGGAGACAACGTACGTTGGGATGGTGATTTAAGAGCATACATCAAAAAGTAATAGCAGAAATGCAGATGAAATTACTAATATATAAACAAAGCCCCTATTGGTTGATTGATAAAGTCAGAATGGAGAGTACAATTGAAGAAAATACCACGACCTTTGTCAAGAAGAAAAGGCAGGTTTCTCCAGAGAATACAAAGACTTTAACAATGCTTTTCCATGGAAAGTAAAGCTCCATGTCTAATTTTTAAAGGTAGAATGTGACAGAACATGTTTCTCTCTCCATTTCTGTTCTTTGGCCTCCCAAGCCTTATTGTTCCAGGGGCTCTGACCTTTCTTTAGTTGCCCGGTGTCCAGGCAAGTTCTCAGCTGTCAAATTTCTATCCAGGTGGCCTCCATAAATATCTCAACAGAATTTATTTTCTTTAATTTTCTTTGGCCTTACTTGAGAATTTGCCGATTGGAAGACTGTTTGCGGCCAGTATGCTCAAAGATGGATAGCCACATCTGCTAGCCATTTGGATTAATTATTACACCTGTGTCATAAAACCTGCATTAAGAAAGAGGTGACGAGGAGACTCATACTACAGCTTAGACAGGACCCTCACTCCTTCCCAATTTTCCATCCCTGTCAATGGCATGCCACCATCTTACTCTCCTGGCACACCACCTTGGAGTGTTCCAGGTTTCTTCCTCCAACACCCCCATAACTAGTGTGTATCCTTCCAATTCTTCATCTCAAATACCTTTCAGAGCCATCTTTTCCTACCACTTTTTTGTCAGTATTCTAGTCTGAGCCTTCTCTAATCACATGACACCTAGAATATTACAAAATTACAAAATCATCCCCCTTGCCAGCTGCCTGCCCCTTCTGACTGCCCTTTAGACAGTAGAAAGGGTCTTGTTTCTCAAACATTTTGATCAAATTATACTCCAATGCTTTGACTGGTAGGAATGTATCTCTCATCTTTGATCTATTAATGGACTCTCAGAAATTTACAAAGTTTTCTGTTATCTTTACTTAAATCAAAGGCAAATGCTTCACGCTGGTCTTTAAGGCTGTCCACCAATGTCTCCCAGTATTGTTGGTCTTATTTATGACTAATCTTTGACCTATAATTACTTTTCACTCTAGCCAAGCAAATCTACTTGCTCTCATGTGCACGAGCGTTTGATTCTTTGACTGGGTGCTTCAAACCTTAACTACACAAAATACCTCTAAATATTCTTCCCGCTTTCTTTCTGCCAAGTGGCCCTGAAAAATTCTTTCCAGGAGTCATCCCTGACACGGTCTTCAGACCCTAGTATGTGGGGTCCATATTAACAAGAGATCTATAGCCTAATGGGAAACTGTTGAGAATCCAACGCATGTAATCCCAGAGCGGGTACTGAAATTGAAGAAAGGAAATAGCTTTTGTATCTTTAGCCTAGGCTGATGTTGATGAAAAGAACTACTTCTTGTCATGTATAAGGCCTTGCCAGAAGTTTTTACTATGTTGCAAAAGTAGTTGACATACTTGGGGAAGTGAGGGAAAAGTGGACACTGGCTTAGGCAGTCAGATCTGGAAAATCAACTATAGCAATAAATGAGATGACAGATGTTGCAACCTCATATCCCTCACACACAAAAAAAATCATTAATAAGAAATAGGCAGCCTGGATGAAACAGAGAGGAAGAAAGGGTATTGATATGCCAAATATAATTTCCTTAAATTCTTTGCCCCTTTCAATGTATTTAAACTATTAAAGTACAACTATTAAGGCACAGTTGTAGAGAGTAATCATGAAGCTTCATTTCATTTTGAGGTTCGGAATAGAGGACTTAAAAACAAGTTTTATAGGGGGATACAGAAGCTCTGCTTTCCTTTCTCTTTATTGTTTTCAGTAGAATGATTCAGTAGATTTAAATAGGATAGACCTGAATAACTTGACATTCTTATGATAGAGGAGAATGTCTCCTGTATAGATGAGGAGAAAATTACAGTTCTGGTCAATTCTCTATTTTCTGTTGAGCAATCACTTTCTTCCCTCTCCTCTCATATAGTTTCTTCTTTTTTAATTTAACATCTTGGTCTTCCACTTTCTCAAACTCCTTCTTCATTCTATTTTTCTCCTTTCTTGTATGAACCACATTGCTCTGAAATGTAAAAGGAAAGAAAAATCATTAATCACTCTGCAGGATACAGTCCTTAGATGGCTGTAGTTGCTGAAGGAGATCTGTTTAGCATCAGCTGATTTTTCATTTCCTTTCAATGGGGACAGTGGACTGCTCTGTGTCCCTGAGGCCAGGCAACATGAATGCAGGTATTGAGTGTTCAAGAGGAGACAAGTAAGACCAAGTTCTGGGGATGTAATAGCATTTAAATTAATCTAATACCTAGACTGGAGTCCTTAAGCCCCCGCTTTGCTTTCTCTGGCTTAAAGATTCAGATTTCTTAGGCTAGACATTGGTCAGTATAACTCTGCATTATCTGACGGACAGTTTCTTCTCTCATTATTTACTCCTCAGTTGAAACCTATCTTCCTGAATTATAAAAATTGAAATCTACAGTTTTCAAGTCTCCCTCTTATGAGAGAAAGCTCAGTATTACATAAAGATCTTCTAATGCACTATAGATTATTTATGTGAATTTGACAGCTGTAGACTTAGCTAGCATTGAAATCAAAATTATGTGAGAGACTGACCCTTTTTTTCAGAAAACAATTAGAAAAATCTAGTCAATTTTAAATTTTTTGTGTGTAAGGGCCAAAAGGGATATCAGCAATATTTAATCAACTCCCTTCATTTTATGGATTATACATAGAAAATAAAAGCGATAAAAATAAGTGCTTAATTGAACTCAGATGAGGCATAGTGGTTGGAAAAAGTAAAAGACTTTAAATATACATGTGAAGAAGTCACTCAGAACATAGTATGAAGAGATAAGAGAGAAAAATGTCAAAGACAAGTTAAGAGATATGGAGACTAAAATGAAAAAAGTCAGGTATGCAGCTGAAAAGCAATTCAGAAGGAGAGATTATGGAGAATTAGGGAGGGGTAATCTACATATAACTGTTAAGGATTTTCCAGAATTGAAGAAATCTGTGTGTTTTCAGCTTGAAGAAGCACAGAGTCAAAGACCAAAAATAAAATAGAATAAATCAACACCTAAGCATATTGTACTGAAAGTATATTTTACTAGAATACTAGTGTTCTGAAAGAAAATTATAAGATTTTATGAGGATAAAGAAAAAATAGTGTAACAAAAGACGTCTTAATATATGAAAAATAGAGGACTGATTTTTCTCAAAATAGTATACTCTTTTCTCAAAAGACAAAAATAAAATAATTTACAACCTAGAAATCTATAAACAGACAAACCACTATTCATGAATCAGAGTGAAATAAAGAATGTTTTGGATGAAGACAATATATTTTTATAACTTACTATCTCTCACTGAATAAACTATTAAAAACCTATGTCAGAAATAATTAAATTAAACCATAACGGTGAAATAAGATGGTAGAAGTAATAAGAAATTACTAAACTAAGCCATTCCCAGTGTTCTTTGCCTATGAAACCACTTACTTGGGAAGCTGAGGAGGTAGGACCTGCCAGCCTGGACAACATAGCAAGATCCAATCTCTGAAAAAATTACTAAAGTTTTGACAGAAGTTAGAATCAACTGACACAAATAATTATTAATGTTTTCAAATTAATTAAACATGGAAGATTAATCTTAGGTTTTCTTAACTCATGGGGTATACATTAAAAATTTAAAGTTAATCATTAAAGAATGAAAATAGATTATATCTATGTATTCCAAACAAGCAGGTCAAATCAATAAACATAGGAGAGAAAAGTGTTCTGTCACATTCTACCTTTAAAAATAAACATAGGAAAGGATAAAAAACATAAAGCAACAAAGAAAAAGTATAATGATAAAAAATACATGAAATAAGATGTTAAAAATACAACCAAATAAGCTTCTGCTTATGGAAAGGATGTAGTTTACACTGTCAGATCAATATTCCCATTACAGGAACTAGAAAAGATTACTCATAAAAATCAATCTTTAGAAATCAAGGAAACATGAAAGCAACAAAAAGTAGTTGAAATAAAATCCGATTTCTAGGTGAGATGACGATCACCTGCCATGTTCTTCTTTAAGGGAGTAATATCATTTTCAAGTGAGAATGGAAAATATGGCTTAATCCAGGCAGAGCAACTCTACTGAGGGAAAAAGAAAACAATGGAACTTTAGATAGGAATTTAAAGGGTTGAAATACATTGCTACTTTTTCCAACAGTGTTTTTGCTGAGTTCCAGGGATGCAGAGACTTATGGGCTGAAAACTTTAAAAAATCAGATTAAACTCTCCATAACCTTGGAGGACTTAGGAGATAAAATCCCATCAGAGCTGGAGGCTCAAAATAATTGCTATATTTTGAAGCTGCATGGGACAGGAAGCTAGAAAGGTAAGTTCAAAAACTCTTTATGACAAGACTGAATCTTATATAGTATTTTAAGACTTGATAGACCATCAGTCAAAAGCTTCAGAGGGTCACAAATGAGGAAAAGAAAAAAAGCAGAGATAGACTGGTCTTACTAAAACTACAAATTAATAACAGGATTGAAGTCACCATATTTTCACCTTACCTACCTAACAAATAAAAGAAGGAATTCTTTTGGGGAGACAAGTATTATTACTTGCAATCTACAGTGTCTGTAGTCTTTTACATACAAGATCAAGAGTACAATTTAAAAATATGAGTCATATTAAGAGGCATGAAAATGAAAACAATAATTGAGAGAAAAACAAAAGAATGGAAATATATCTACTTGTGATACAGATATTGGAGTCAGCAGAGGATGTTAAAATAACCAATATAAATATTTAAAAGAAAATAAAGGAAAAGATGAAAAAATGTAGACTCTGAATGAAAAAATGAAATTTGAAGACTAATCAAGTAGACATTCTAAAACTAATAATTATAATATCCGAAATTAGAATCTCGGTAGTTGGAATTTTATAGTACACTGGACAGAGCAGAGGAGAGGATTACTGAACTCAAGGATTGATCAATAGACAAAAATTGAAGTACACAGAGAAAATTGGAAAAGAACATAGGAAATATGTGAGTCAGTGAGATAGACTACTATATATGTAATTAAGACCCCAGGATGAGAAGAGAGAAAGAGGAGGCAAAAGCAATATTTGAAGAGATAATACTTGAGAATGCTAAAGAGCTGATGAAAGACATCAACTCACAAATTCAAGAATCTGTGAAACCCAATGACAGTAAATACAGGTAAAAGTACTGCGGGCACACCAGAGTCACACACTGAAAACTAAAGACAAAGAAGAAGTCTCCAAAGCAGTCAGCAATAGAATTTGGTAGTGGGGGAACACTTTAAAGGATCAACAATGCAATTGGTGATTAATTCTTCAACAGAAACTATAGCGAGAAGACAAAGAAATGACATTAATAAAACAAACAGAAAAATAATAGAATAAAACGTTAATCTAGATTTAAATATCTAGAGATAATATCTTCTAAAAATAAAGGCAAAATTGAGATGTTTGCAAATAAACAAAAGCTAAAATAATCAGTTGCCAGCATACCTACACTAAAGGAATTCTTTTTTCAGACTAAAGAAATGATTCTAGAAGAAAAAGTAGATCAACAAAAAGAAATGAAGAGCACCTGGAATGATAAATATATAGATAAATACAAAATAACTTTGACTACATAATACAGCATTGATAGCATCATCTTCTGGGGTAGAAAATATATGTAAAAGCAAAAATGTGACCACTCTAGCACAAAGTCCAGGTTTGGGGAAAGAGGACTAGTACAATTAAAGAACTATAAAATTGTAAGCTTCTTGCATTATTCATAAATTACTAAATTTCTAACTGAAACTGGATTATCATATGATATGAGAAGTATATTATAATAGCTTGGGTAACTATTGAAGGAATAATTCAAAACCGTATTGAAGTGGAATCTGTGGGATCAAGTTTTGCCCATGGTCCTCCTCCGAATCAGGTGTACTCCCACTAAGCAAACTGGGTATTCACCCTATGAGATTTTGTTTGGCTGGCCACCCCCAATCATAACTCAAATTAAAGGAGATCTAAGAGAATTAGGAGAATTATCCCTAAGGAAACAAATGCAGGCCTTAGGTATCCCTATGCCAGAAGCACCAGGTTTGGTTCAGGAAAGAATATCTATCAGTCTAACAGACTCTGTGCACCCCTTTAAACCAGGAGATTCAGTCTGACTTAAGAAATGAAACCCAACCACTTTAGGGCCTACTTGGGATGGACCCCAGACTGTAATTTTGTCCACACCAACTGCGGTTAAAGTTGCAGGTGTTGTAACCTGGATTCATCGTAGCCAGTTGAAACCAGCAGCAGCCCAGGAGAAGTGGACCAGTGAGCAAGGTCCTGAGCAACCCACCAGATTGATCTTGCAATGAGAATGAGCTGTCAGCAAAGATAACAGCCTTACTCTAGTCACACAACCGGAGGCTGAATAGTCTGTTAATTATTCTATCGTCATGCATCCATCTTTGCCAGACTTTTGGCCCAGAGAGAAATTTACCTTGTCCCTGCTTAGTAGAAAGATGCTGTCTTTTACTTTGCTGTTGTTATTTCCTGTGTCCATATAAAAAGAGGAGCTACCTGTGGAAGGATGCCCACATTGCATGCATACTACTTGGATTGGACACATAGTGGTTAAAACTTTACTTGCCAGACATACTATGAATGTACAGGAATCCAGTTAGGAACCTGTATTTATAACCAGACAGTCTATTCAGTATGCAACCTGGGAGATAACCAGCCTCATGGGTGTTATGACCCCAAGTCTGTACCTGGGACCAAGTTTGATGTCTGAATTGGGTCAAAAGAAGGGGACCTCCTAAACCAGACTAAAGTCCCTCCTTCTCACAAAGGAGCTGTATCCCTATATTTTGACATTTGTCAGTTGACAACAATAGACAACGTCTCTGCTGAAAAGTTCTATACTGACTGCAACTCTTGCACGTCTCCTGGTTGCTCCCGCAAATGCCAGCATTGTACAACATGGCTCAACCAGTGACCGTTAAGAATCTATCATGGTTGCCAACATACCATGGAATCTGGAATGCAAAGAAAACATTTGCAATCCTATTGTAAATGTTACCATAGTAAGACCAAACCTGCCCGTATGGACTGCAGGTCTGATAGCACCAATAGGAACAGTATCAAAAAGTTATATAAAGGAAGCTCAAACCTACCCACCTCAACACCAGTTTCAAGTTTTTAAGTCTTTCTATAAAAGGTATAAGGAGACTAACCAAGAAGTACTTGAACCCCCTCCAATAGCTAGTAACCTATTTACTCAACTAGCCGAAAATGTAGCCAGCAACCTAGGGGCTTCCTCATGTTATGTCTGCGGAGGTACTAACATGGAAGATCAATGGCCATGGGAAGCAAAGGAGTTAACGCCCCAAGAGAACTTCACCTTAATCCTCACCTCCCTTGAGCCAATGCTCAAACACTCGAGCATTTGTCTCCTAAACACTTCTATTGTGGGGAGGTATTGCATAGCTCACAGGGGAAAATCCTTCCCTAACCCCGTATGAGAAACGGCTTGCTTAGGACAATATTATAATAAAACAGTAGGAAAAACTTTATGGGGAGGCAAACATAAGCAAGGTAAGAATACCACCAGGTTGCCATGCTATAACCCATTTTCTCACTTTCCGTCTTTAAATCACTCCTGGTACTAACTTGAAGCACCCAGTAACTGGCAGGCACCTCTGGCCTTTATTGGATCTGTGGACAGTGGGCTTATCAGCAGTTACCAACCAATTGGACAGGGGCCTGCATTCTAGGAACAATCAGGCCGTCCTTCTTCTTCCTTCCTCTGCAACTAGGAGAAACTTAAAGATATCCTGTTTACGATGAAGTTAAAGATAGAAACAAGAGAAATGTAAACATTAAAGAAGACATAAAAATAGGAGACTGGAAAGACACTGATTAGCCTCGTGAAACAATCATTCCAAGTTATGGGCCAGCTACTTGGGCACAAGATGATGAGTCATGGGGCTACCATATCCCTATTTATATGTTCAACCATATTATAAGACTGCAAGCAGTACTTGAGATTATTGCTGAAATTATAAGACTGCAAGCAGTACTAAAAATTACTGCAAATGCCCTAGATCTGTTAGTTCAACAATCCATGAAAATGAGAAATGCTATTTACCAGAATAGGCTAGCTTTAGACTACCTCCTTGCATAAGAAGGAGTATGTGGAAAATTCAACTTAACTAATTGCTGCCTGTATATTGATGATAATGGAAAAGCTGTCATGGGGATAACTGCAAAAATGTGAAACTTGGCTCATGTCTCAGTTCAAACTTAAAAATCTGGGTGGTCTCCAGACTCCCTCTTTGGAGGCTGGTTCTCATCCTTTGGTGGATTTAAAACCCTAAGGGATTTGTGCTTCTTCTAGGTGTTCATCTAATACTTCCATGCCTCTTGCCTCTTCTGTTTAAAGGTATACAGTCAACCATAGAAAGAGTGGTAGCCCAGCATACTACTACCCAAATAATGGCCTTAACTAAGTATCAATCTGTGCCTCATGAAGAAAACTTACCACCACACGATGAACTACACAGAGGCAATGGTCTCATTGAGCTTATGTAAATCTTGTCTTGAGCTTAAACTAAACAGGAACCAGAGTGACTGGGCAAAACAGATCAGTTTGTTCCAGCAGCACCTCAATAATCATTACACAAAGAGCTAAGGTCGCGTCTTTCCGCGCAAGTAAGTCATCTACCAACATGATTTAGAGGTGTGCTAAGGTGAAGCTCTCAAAGTCCTGCTGCTTAACCTTGGGAAAAACTCAGCTAGTCATGATCATCATGTTACCCTGTATGGCCTCAGGAGATGGCTGTTTAGCCAGTGATGGGTAAGATTCCTCAAGGAAGGAACAACCTAAGACAGGCATAGTCACAGAGGGCCATCAGGAGCTAGGAGGAAAAAAGGCCCCCGCTCCACGCCTGACTGGAGGAACTAGAGCATAACAGCCTCAGAGCATGCCTACCCTATTAGTGATCTCAGAGCGGATAAGAATAGGACTTTGGCCCAAAGAATTAAAGTGCAATCTACATAAAGAGTAATGAAAACATCTGTCCTACCCAGATACTCTTTCCTGCATAGGGTTTAATAACATTTTCAAAAAACCATTTATAAATAGTGGTGTGTTCTATTAAAAGTATTACTTGAATATAAAACGCACCAAAGGAGGGAATGAAGAGGGAAGAGAAAATTAATGAAATGACATAATATGAAATTAAAATAACTCTAGCAAGCAAAAAATTGTGTATAGAAGGCCCCCCTGGAGCCTAAGTTAAGGAGCAATATTAACTGCCTCTCCTCCCTTCTCAGAACATTAACCTTATCTATTCTCAACATTTCTTAGGAACTTTGTAAGTCCCTGTTTTCCTTGCAGAACAGCTGCAAGGCCACAGCACAGATAAGTTGCAAGCATGTTTCTCAAGACGTAAGACATGCCACCAGACATGTCAGAGATGATGAACTGCCTTTGTGCCCATTTCTGTAAAACTTACTTCCTGCTTTGTATTTTCATGCCCTGAACAGCATAAAAGAAAGTCTGTCTCCTTTGTCTAATGCTCAGCCGTTTTGGACGTGAGTCCGAGCTGGGCCAGTGTACACCTAAAATAAATCTTTCTGCAACCTCAAGTCTCTCCAGTCTCTGAATCCCATTACATTTCAACTAAAAAGCTAATAGAGAAAGAAAATGAGGCCAGGCATGGTGGCTCACACCTGTAACCTCAGCACTTTGGGAGACCATGGCAGGCAGATCACTTGAGATCAGAAATTTGAGACCAGCCTGGTCAACATGGTGAAACCTCACCTCTAGTGAAAATACAAAAATAGTTAGTTGGGTATGGTGGCTTGTGCTTATAGTCCCAGCTACTTGAAAGGTTGAGGAAAGAGAATTGCTTGAATCTGGGAGTGGAAGCTGCTGTGAGCTGAGCTTGCACCACTGTGTTTCAGCCTGGTGACAGAGCGAGACTCCATCTCAAAAATAAATAAATAAAAAGAAATAAAAATATCTGCTTAATTAAAAAACAAGCAGGTATAGAATAAATGGACAGATAGGAAAAAAAACCCAAAATATTATATTTAAATAAAACTTTATTATTAATTACATGAAGTAGACCAAATATCTCAATTAAAATTCAAAGACTGTAAGATTGGATTTAAGTATTAGAAAGACAAAGTTTAGCTGATTGTGAAGGATGGAAAGGATATTACTTGTAGCTGACGTTGCTAGGAAAGACAAAGATGGACATTTCATAATTAGGATTAATATAATAGGAAGATATAACAATCCTAAATTTGTGTGCATCTAATAATATAGCATCAAAAATATATAAAGCAAATATTGACACAACTAAAAGAAGAGACAGATCCATAGTCATAGTTAGAATTTAATGCATCTATCTCAATAATTGATAGAACAAACAGGAAAGAAAAAAATTAGTAAGCACGTAGAAGATTTGAGCAACAAAATTAAGCAAGCAAATTGACTTAATTTGTGTATATATAAGACCCTCTACTCAGACACATTAGAATACACATTCTTTTCAAGGCACATGGAGCATTTAATAAAATAGGCCACACATTAGTATACACAGTAGATGTCAACAAACAAATTTTAAAAAATTGAAAGCATATAGCCACTTTATGTAGTATTAAATTAGAACTCATCAAAAGATAAGTAACACATGTATAATCAAAAAAGAAATCAAAATTAAAATTAGTATATATTTTGAATGAAATAATAATGAAAATATGACACAAAAACTGTGGATTACAGTAAAAGTGGTACTTAGAGTAAAATTTACTGCTTAAATACATAAATTAAAAATAAGAAAGGTTGAAAATCAATAATTTAAACTTCTAACTTAGGAAGCTAGGAAGAGAGAAAATCAACATTTAAAAAGTAGAAAGAAGAAAATAAAAATAAGCATTGAAATAAATGAAATAGAAGGTAAACATACAATAAAAACCAACAAAGCTAATATTTTACAAAGAATTTAATTGTTAAACTCCTAGAAAGACCCACAAAGGGAAAAAACAGTAAATGACACATACCAGGAATGGACTAGTAAACTATTCTAAACATTTAAGAAAGAATATGAATCTTAAATATGCTTTTTCAGAAGATGGAGAGAAGTAAACACTTCTCAATATTGCATTAGGCAAATATGTTTTTGGTATCAAAATATAACAAGGACATTACAAGAAAGGAAAGTTAAAAGCCAATATCACTCTTAGCATAGATACAAAAATCCTAAACATGATATTAACAAATCAAATCCACCAATATATAAGAGACAAAATATATTAAGACTAAGTGGGATTGGTTTTGCCAGGTCTGGATTGAAAAATCAACCCACGTCATCAACCACATTAGCTGGTTTGGCTCTGTGTCCCCACCCAAATCTCATGTTGAATTATGATCTTCAGTGTTGGAGAGAGGGCCTGCTGGGAGGTGACTGGATTATGGAGTTGAATTTCCCCCTTGCTGTTCTCATGACAGTAAGTGAGTTTTTATAGCAGTGTGAGAATGAACTAACAAAGAAAATTGGTACCAGAGAAGTGGGGCATTGCTATAAAGATACCAGAAAATATGGAAGCAGCTTTGGAACTGGGTAATGGGCAGACACTGGAATAGTTTGGAGGGCTCAGAAAAGACAGAGATGAGGGAGAGTTTGGAACTTCCTAGTGCTGATTGTGATACTGATAGTGAAGTCCAGACTGAGGTGGTCTTACACGGAGATGAAGAACTTATTGGGAACTTAACCAAAGGTTACCCTTGATCCGTTCAGTGTTGTCAGTGAAGTGTTGAAGTCCCTCACTATTATTATATTGCTCTTTATCTCTTTCATTAAGTCTAGTATTGCTTTGCTTTACAATTCTGGGTGCTCTCACATTGGATGCATACATAATTAGGACTGAAATATCTTCCCATTGAATTGATCCCTCTATTATGTCATGATTTTCTTTGTCTTGCTTTTTACTGTTATTAGTTTAAAGTCTGTTTTGTCTGATATAAATGTAGAACACTCCTGCACAGCTTTGGTTTCTATTTGTCTGAAATATCTTTTTCCATCCCTTTCCCTTGCATCTATAAATCTTTACTAGTTAGAATAGGTTTCTTGTAAGCACCATATAGTAGGATCTTGTTTTTTATCCATTCCACCAGTCTATATCTTTTAAGTGGAGGATTTAGTTCATTTACATTCAAGGTTACTATTGTTATGTGAGGTCTTGTTCCCATTATAATGTTAATTGTTTTCTAGTTGCTTCGTAGTCTCAATAGTGTAATTGGTTCGTAAGACCTGTGATTCTATGCTTTTGCGTGTTGTTATGATGGTGAGTATCAGTATTGCCTTTTTGTTTTCATGTTTAAAACTTTGGGCATTTCTTGTAGAGAACCAGTTTGGTGGTAAGCCATTTCCTTAGCATTTGCTTATCTGGGAAAGACTATTTCTCCTTCATTTATGAAGCTTCATTTAGCAGGATACAACCATTCCTGGCTCACAGGTTTTTTCTTTGAGAAAAGTGAGACTAGGACCTCACTCTCTTCTGCCTTGTAAGATTTCTGCCTAGAATTCTGCTGTTAGTCTGATGAGATTTCCTTTACAGGTGATTAGACACTTCTCTCTTGCTACTTTTAGTATGTTTTTTTTCATATTGACTTTGGACAGTCTGATCAGTCTGTTGGCTATATGCCTTGATTAAGTTTATTTTGCAGAGTATCTTCCAGATGTTCTTTGATCTTCTTTTATCTTGAAGTCTAAATCTCTAGCAAGACCAGAGAAATGTTCCTGAATGATTCCCTGAAATAGGTTTTCCAAACTTTTTGTTTTTTCTTCTCCCTTGGGAATACCTATAACTCACAGTTTTGGTCACTTTACACTGTACATTCTTTACATTCTTTTTTCTTTATTTTTGTCTTCAAACTTTAAAATTCTTTCTTCTGCATGGTCTAGTCTATTAATGCTTTCAACTGTGTTTTGTAATTCCTTCAGTGAATTTTTCCTTTCCAGAAGTTCCAGAAGAATTTAAACACATCTCTCTCTAGTAAATTTTTAATTTATGTTTTGAATTGTTTTGCTGATTTCTTTGCATAGATTTTCAACTTTCTTTTGGATCTTATTGAGCTTTCTTACAATTCATATTTGAATTCTTTATCTGTCATTTCAGAGTTTTTATTTTAGTTAAGATCCATTGCTAGAGAGCTAGTGTGATCCTTTAGGGGTGTTGAAATGGCCTGTTTTTTAATACAGCCAGAGTTCTTATGCTGGTGTCTTTTCACCTGGAGAAGCTGTCACTTCTTAATTTTGTATATGCTTTTGTTTGAACGGGACTTTTTCATTTCACCCTTTGAGAGTGTGACTGTAGCATATGTTGGGTGAGTTCTTTGACTTTGCTTCTTGGTGCTTTTAGGAGGTCAAGGTTCTGTAAGAATTCTTTTATAAATAGCCCTAGTGGGGTGATTTTCTCAAATACTGGCTATTTGTAAGTTGTAGTAACAGTGTACTGGGCATGTGAGCAAGCTCACTGCCTCTTGCAGAGATGGAGAGCTTTTTAGGAAGCTTATCTAATTCCTCAGAGCTGTGCACATCTGTCAGCAGGTGCTGTATTTGGTTGTATAGTTCCACTTCCCATCCAGTAGGTGGTGATTTAGTAGTGCCAGCTGGAGTGGTAGCAGTGGAATTTGTGCTTGGCCTTTGTTAATCAGGAGAAATATTCTGATATCTTGGGTGTTGAGTAGGGCTATGGGACTCCCAGGGATCCCCATCTAGTGTTCTACCACCGAGGCAGGTGGAAGGGGCAAAGCTGGGTGTAGCTGAGTTAAGCAAGCCCTTGGCCAGGCTCTCTAATAGTAGGTGCAAGCACTGACCCTGGCCGGGTTTGGCCCTCTAATGGCAGGTGCAAGCTCTGAATCTGGAAGGGTTCAGGTTCAGGTCACTGGAGCAACTTTCCAGGGAGGGATGGAGGTGATTCTTCCATCCCAGAGAACCCTCATGGAGGGTTGGGGGACTTCCCAGAATCCATAGCCAAGCAGTTGGTAGTGGGACTCATCCAGCTCACATGCCCCCTACCAGATGGGTCTCCCTCCAGTGTCTGGTAGCCAGCAGCAGACCAGAACAGCTAGCCCAGTTACTAGCAGACCGCACTTAGATCATGAAGAAGCCCCAGGCTGAAAGAATCCCTGCCTAGGGGCAGAAACTGTGGATCTCAGGCCATACTCCTTCCAGTTTGGTCCATGAAGAGAGGGGTGCCCAGTTCTCACACAACAGTGCAAACCATACCACACTCTCCTCTCAGTTTTGACCATGAAAGCATCTCTCTGCCTAATGTCAGTTCACATATCTCATCACCATGCCTGTGGACTGTGTGCTTGAGTCCTAGGGGAATGGGACTGGGCCAGCAGACTTGTCCCCTGGACTCAAGCACTAGTTGTGATAGGGGCAGGCTGGTCCGGGTCCAGCAGACCACTCAGGCAGTGTGGCTGCACTGCAGTCCTGCTGACAGGAGGGGCAGGCCCCTCTCCATGGGAACAACCAGGTAGGCAGCTTTGGGGATGACCAGTAGGCATGGGGGACATGGTCCCAATGTACCTCAATCTCACAGCAAGCTGCAGCAGCTGGCAGCAGAACCATCCCTGGGATGTTTGGGAGCAACAGGCCTCCCGCCTCCCTCCATGGGCTTATCCTTTATTTTCTCTTTTAATTCTTACTGACAACATAAGGCAGAATCTGTAATTTGTTCCCATTACAGATGGTAAAACTGAAGCTTAGAGAGCTCAATGAACTTAACCAAGATCATGCCACCAGGAACAGGTAAGATAGGGATTGGAATCCAGGCTTTTAACCATGACTGCTTTTAACCAATGCTGCTGCCTCCTTAGTTGGTACAGGAACCTTAGTAATGGTCTTTTAAATCTAAAACGCATTAATCCAGAAATGTTATGTCTATGTATAGGATAAATGGGAAAGTGTATGGAAAGATGACAAAAATGGGGGCCAAAATATATAGAATTTAAAATCTGCCTGGGTATAGCTAAAACCACTCAGAGAAGAAACACTTCAGCACCTGATAATAGATGGGCTTGCAATATCCTTTTATTACTTTCTTTCATGGAAGGCTAGTCCAGAGCCACAAGACTTTTATGAGGACTGTGACACTTTACCAGTTATGTGACCTCGAGGAAGACAACCTCTTTAGGCCTCAGTTCTCTCCTTGGTAAAATCAGAGGACTGGAGGTAGTTATTTTTAAGTCCCTTTCAGCTGTTTCATCTGGTGACTTTATGATGTTAGGAATGTATTCCATTTCTGCCATATGAACGGTCTATTTTTAATGCAGGCCTGGCTATATAGTCCTTTGAGCTGTCTAATCTAGTTTTCTGCCCACTATAGTCCAGATCTTCCAGAAACAGTATCAGATGTGAATGTAACATTTACTTTTCTCATCTTTTTTTTGATACACATGAAATATCTCAGAAAACAAATGCCCTTTAATGTAGGAATGGTGGGCTGGACATGGTGGCTCGTACCTTTTATCCCAGCACTTTGGGAGGCCAAGGTGGGCGGATTGTGAGGTGTCAGGGAGTTGAGATCATCCTGGCCAACACGGAAAAACCCCATCGCTACTAAAAAAATACAAAAAAATTAGCCAGGCGTAGTGGCCTACACCTGTATTCCCAGCTACTCTGGAGGCTGAGGAAGAATAGCTTGAACCTGGAAGGCAGACGTTGCTTTGTGCCAAGATCATGCCACTGCACTCTAGCCTGGTGACAGAGCAAGACTCTGTCTAAAAGAATAATAATAATAATATAGGAATTGTTGTACACCTATATTATGAAATAGTATATAGGTATTTAACCTAGGAAAATGGAACATTTGTGTATAATAAATATATAGATATCCAATTTAATTTTTTGTATCTTTATTTGTTATAAATATGTAACATACATAGAGAACAATTCATGATGAATTGTTAAATGAAAAATGTATGTTGTAGAATAATATTTACAGTAAAACTGATTTATTTAAAGAAGGAAGGAAAGAACAGATAAAGATAATGATGAAGAAAGAGAGAGAGCAAAAGGCATAGGGAGAAAGTAAGAAAGAATTATGTATGTGTGTCTGTGTCTATATGTGTGGATTTTTGTGACCAAGAACCTGTTAAGTTTTTCTTTATGTATTTCTTTATAGTTTGACTTTTTACAATACACATGTGTTTCTTTTGTAGTAAAATAAGACAAAAGTGAAAAAAAAACTTATCTTCCAAAAAGATTTAGTTTCATACCCTTTCCACAGAATACTGACTACCCCTCATCTTCCCCTCTCTCTTCTGTTATGTATTCTCCTCTCTTCCCCATAGAGAATCACTGCTTGCATATATTTATCACCAGCTAAGCAGATTTTTAGTTTTACTTAATAATAGCAAAATAAGATGCCCCCCCCTCGACTTTTCCAAAAAGAACATTTTAATTTTATCGTGCTGTTTAATATGCTTTTTCAAAAAGTTCTATTAGAGACTGCATTCTGGCCCCTGACCCTGTTGAAAGCCCTCCTCAGGAGTGAACTCCCACTACAGAAAAGCAATTATCTGACATTTTATGTTGCCAGCAAGTTATCACTCTTAAAGCACTGGGATCACCTGTATGTTTACATATTTCAAAGGAAAATGTCTCTTTAACATTTTTAGAAAAATGTGAAACTATCTTTTTTAATGTTTGACCCACAAGGAAGCTCTGGGAATGTTATTACAATCCAAATCAAATCCTTTTGTGGTTCATGGAACAAAAGAGAAATGGGGGGAATATAGAACAAAAGAAAAGCAGCCCATCATTTTTTTTTTCAACAACAGTTATGATATGTTAAAATATGTGAGGGGCCGGGTGCAGTGGCTTGCACCTGTAATCCCAGCACTTTGGGAGGCCTAAGCGGATGGATCACCTGATGTCAGGAAGCCGAGATCAGCCTGGCCAACATGATGAAACTACATCTCTACTAAATAATACTAAAAAATTAGCTGGGCATAGTGGTGCATACCTATAATCCCAGCTACTCGGGAGGCTGAAGCAGGAGACTCACTTGAACCTTGGAGGTGGAGGTTGCAGTGAGCCAAGATTGCACCATTGTACCCCAGGCTAGAAGAGCAAAACTCCATCTCAAAGAAAAAAGAAAAACCTGTGAGACAATGAAGGACAATTTGATCACAGTGTCAGGATGTTAAAATTAAATAAGGATATAGAAACCATTGACTTCAGTCCCTATATTTTACAAATAAAAAACATGAAGACCGGATAGGAGAAATTACTCGCACCAAGTCATGCAATGAGGTGATAGGAGTGTTGAGAGTATGCGCTCCATTTCCCACATTTTAATAATGAGGTGAACATACTGGGCTTTGGATGCAGGAAGACCTGATCTGGAATCTTAGACCTCCACTTAATAGTTATGTGACATTTTATTTACTCATGTAAAATAAAAATGTGATGTTTATCTCATAGGGTTATTGTGAAAATCAAATGAAATAGTTTACATAAATAGCTCAGTACAATGTTTAGGACACAGAAAGTGCACATAAAACATTAGGTTTCATATCTATTTTAATGTTCCACACACTCTGTGTATTTCATTTGCATTTCAGTGATTCTATATCTTTCTAGTGCATTTTATCTTGTTCGTACATTTGTGAGGCAAAATATAGCCATCCCAAATTATCCCTTTATATAATTTAATATGGTTTGGCTCTGTGTCCCCACCCAAATCTCATGCTGAATTATAACTCCCAGTGTTGGGGAAGGAACCTGGTTGTAGATGATTGGATAATAGGGGTGGATTTCCCCCTTGCTGTTCTTGTGAAAATGAGTGCGTTCTCAGGGGATCTGATGGTTTAAGTGTGTGGTGCTTTCCCCTTCACTTGCATTCTCCCCTGTGTCCATGTTAAGACATCCTTGCTTCCCGTTTGATCTTCTACAATGATAGTGAGTTTCCTGAGGCCTCCCAGCCATGCTTCCTGTACAGCCTGTAGAACTGTGAGTCTATTAAACCTCTTTTCTTTATTAATTATCCAGTCTCTGGTAGCTCTTTGTAGCAGTGTGAGAATGAACTAATACACACTGTTCTGATTTTCTTATGTTTTTCATGGCCCAGAGACTTTTATTTAATATAGTATGGGAAGTCCCAGCCAAATAGGCAAGAAAAAGTTAAAGTAAAATAATCCGATAGGAAAGGAAGAAGCAAAATTATTTCTATTTGCAGAAGACATGATCTTATATATAGAACACTCTAAAGATTTCACAAGAAGTCCTGTTAGAACCAATAAATTCAGCAGAGTAGCAGGACACCATATCAACACACAAAAATTACTTTCATTTCTATACACTAACAATGAACAATTTGAAAAAAATTAATAAATAGCAATAAATAAATAACAATAGCATCAAAAAATATAATACTTGGGAATTAATTTAACCAAGGAGGCAAAAGACTTGTATAATAAAAAGTATAAAATTTTACTAAGAGAAATAAAGATATAAATGAAAACATATCTCATGTTCATTAATTAAAAGACAATATTGTAATATTGTCTGAATGTCAAGACTGCCCTGTGGGCAATTTTATATAGAATTAATGCAATACTGGTATAAATATCAGCAACATTTTTTGAAGAGGTTAAAATAAATCTATCCCCAAAATTATATAGAAACTTAAGGATCCCAAAAAATGAATATAATTTGGAAAGTAAGATTTCAAAACTTACTACAAAGCTGTGGTAATCAAAACAATGTGGCACTGGCATAAAAACAGACATATATACCAATTGAATGGAATATACTAATAGAAAGCCCAGACATAAACATACACATTTATGCTCAGATGATTTTTGGAAAAGGTGTCAAGACCATTCAAGGGGGAAAAGACAGTCTTTTCAACAAATGGTGCAGCCTTAAGAGGCCTTAAGAAGGAAAGGAATTCTGACACATGCTACAACACAGATGAACCTTGAGGACATTATGCTAAGTGAAATAAGCCAGCCACAAAATGACAACTACTGTATGATTCCATTTATATGAGGTAACTAGAGTAATCAAAATCATAGAGGCAGACCGTGGAATGCTGGTTACCAAGAACTGAAGGTAGAGGATAGTGGGCAGTTCCTGTTTAATGGGTATCAAGTTTTGATTTTTCAAAATGAAAGGAGTTCTGTAAATGGGTGTTGGTGATGGTTGCACACAATGTAGATGTGTATAATACAATTGAACTAAACACCTAAAAATGGTTAAAATAGTACATTTTATGTAACATGTATTTTACCATCATAAAAAACTAAGGGCCGCAGATGGAGGGTCCATCTTCCCACTACTCTAATTTATACTTCATCTTAGCATTATGTTTTATTTTGTGACTTTAGTGGACTTTTCAATATACCCCTTTAAAGGAAGATATCTACCTATGCTCTTGAAAATCCTTCATGTTACCTTTATGAGAATACTGGTTCCCGGAATTACGTATATCCCCATGTTTGTTGGGTACCATTAGCTTCCAACTGTTGAATTTAGTCAGAGGGGAAGAAGGGCCGTCACAAATGATCTTCAAGTATATCAAAGGATAAAGAACTGGAATCAAGAAACTTAAAGCCCTACTTAAAAGAATTTATATTTTCTGATCAATATTGAATGTCAATTAGTTGTTTGTTTCTTCCCCAAATCATTTGTGTTTTCTGTTCTACAATCAATAAACTAAGACTCAGATTTCTTGGTGAATATTACTGACACATCAACTCACTTTCACTTAGTATCCTGTTGTTTAATGGCTATATCTTAGTTAATTAAAAGTAGAAACTCTCAATCTATGTACTTTTAAATTATTCTCAACATTGGACACAGTATCTAGCACATACTCAGTGTTCAATAAACATTTGTTATAGGAGCAAATGTTCTAACAGGACATATGGGATGTTTCCTGGTAATCTTTCTGATTTGGTTGAGGTACTTTAGGTATATATTATCCAATTTTTAAAAATCTACTTGGCAAGGCGAAAGATTTTTAAGGCCATCTACATATATTTGCATCCCACTGTTAAAAGAAAATCTTTAGAACAATTCAATTTAACAGAGTTTAATTGAGCAAAGAAAGTTTGCAAATCAGGCAGCCTCTAGAAGCAGAATAGGTTCAGAGTGACTCCAGGGGTGCCACATGGTTGGATAACATTTATAGTCAGAAAAGAAAAGGGATGTACATGTAATATAAATGAGGTACAGAAATGGATGAGTTGGTTAAAACTGAGTGTTTATTTGAACCTGGTTTGAACAGTTGGGCTACCTGTGGTTGACTAAACCTGGGCTGCCATGATTGGCTGAGAATCATCTACTTATTGCAAGAGTTAGTTTCAGGCTGCTTATACATCAAGTTGGGTTACAGTTCATTATGTATGGAGAAACTCTTAGTCTGAACTTAAAATAGGTAAGAAGGCTATTTAGGCAAAACTTAATATAACACCACCAGGAAAAAAAGATAATAAAATAAACTCTTTTAAATCTTTTCCTGAGATCTTAGAGAGGTATTTGGGGTACTTAGACTGCCATTTCACATGTTTTCCAGTTCTGACTAATTTTTTGCATTTTATTATAGATTCAAATCCAAAAGAGAAAAATGCTTTTGCTTCCTTTTGTTTTTTTTCATTTTGATTAGTTTCTCAAGCAACTGGAAGACTAATGTGGACCACCCAGAGGAACAAGACCTGGAACCTACCAGCAGCTCATGGTAGTATAAGACCAATGATGGACTCTATAGATCTGAATTATTATTCCATCTCTGCCATTACGTGGCCATATTGAACAGGTTGTTTAACCTCCCTGTATCGGTCTTTATTTACTATGGGTACCGCGAAGCTCAAAACAAACAATGCATTTTTAAAAATTTGCACTTTGAAAAATATAAAACATAACACAAGTATAAAGCACTGTTACAAAACAAACTTTTATAAAGTAGAGTCTTACAAATTAAACAAAATATTATGGGTCCCTATGACCACCCACATTGCCATCTGCAGAAGAAAGGAGAAGTTCTTTGTTTTGTTTTATTTTGTTGTTGTATTCTTTGGCAAAAGAAATAACATGTCTAGCCACTGGAGCCATAATGGAAGCAACAATTGTAGCAGCAGTCTCTGTTCAGCAATCAACTATATCTATCAAATATCTTACACCACCAGTGACCAATTGTTAAAAACTCACACTAAAAATCTATGTGCTTAGTTTTCCCTTACTTACCTCAGATTGTCTGCTAAGCCTATGGGATGGAAGAGCTGAGTGTTTAAGTAAATAATTTGATGAAGCAGAGCTTTTAGAACAACTGCCTACTTCTCCCATAATATGAAAGCCATGTTCTTATAATAATCTTCCATGAATTCTCCCTAGAAAATTAATTTTGCAAAATGATGCCGGGTAGCACATTTCCTCATTAGCCTTTCTAAGAATATCTGGAATAACAGATTTCTGAGGCTGACCTCTTTGGATTGCAAATGATGTAAAACCAACTCAAACCAGGCTGACAAAAAAGAAAATTTAATAACTCAGTGATGAAGTTCAGGATTCATTTCATCACTGGCCTATTCCTGTGATGTGATACTTCCACATAATTGATTTCACACTAGCAATGTGACATCAGTGAACATGGAGTTGGGAAGAGAGGTGCATAATTAGCTTTGGAAAATTAGGACAAACCAACTCCAGCATATGTCTATCTACATGATAGGCATGGTGCTTTGTGCCAAAGTTATGGAGTTAAGTAAAACATGGTCCCTTTCCTGATGTAGAGAATGAGAAAGGACAAAGGATGCTCTCTAACATTTATTTCAATATCCAGATGCCAGGTACTCAATTCAATTCTCTATTTGTTATAAGAACTTACCAGATGCCAGGTATTCAATGCCATTCTCTATTTGTTATAAGGGCTTAGACTCTGAATCCATACTACCTGTTCTTAAATGTCAGTTCGACTATTTATTAACTATTTGATCTTCAGCAAACTACTTAACCTGTGTCAGTTTAATCTAGAAAAAAGGGATGGCAGTAGCATCTCCATCATCAAGCTGTTCTGGGAATGAAATGAGTCCATACACGTAAAACACTTAGAATAAATCCTCATTCATGGTAAGTTCTTAAAAAAGATTTTCTGTTGATATATTTGTATTGCTATTTTTCTATTTTCATAAAAATCTCTGATTTGTGGGTATCAATATCTCCAGTGAAGAAACTGAGAGGTTAAATAACTTGCCCAAAGACACATATAATATATAATATGATTAAGCTGGTATTTGACTCTAGGTCTATATAATTACAAGTCTCACATGGTTTTATATACACTAATAACACAGGGCCATTTATCATACGCCTATTCTGAACCACCTACAATACTAGGAACTTTAAATATATTGTCTAATGTATTCTTTACAACAGTACAGTGCATCAAAATTTTCTATTTCTACTTTACATGTAAGATAACAGAGAATCCGAGAGGTTAAGTAATTCCTGTGGCCATAGAGTGAGCTGGGATTTAAACCAAGTCTGTCAGATTTATAGAAATGTGTTCTTACTTGCTCTGCTAACTGACTTACAACTGTTGTAACCATTATTTTGAGTCACGTTTCTTCATTTTACCCTGAAACAGGATGTGGTACATAGGTAACATGGTAGGTGCCCTGCAAGAAATGGGAATACAATACATATTAGCAATGGAATGAGGAGAGAGAGAGATTTGATTTTGGTTTTTCTTATAGCAGGGACAGATAATCCTTCTCTGGATCCTGTTAGATAAATTTTAACAGACTGATGGGGGTGGACTATGCATTTCTTGTAAAGAAAACAGCCTGAACAAAAGCACAAAGGCTTGAGAGCATGTGTACGTTTGGTGAATGGCAGCAGACCAGAAAGGTATTATGGGATCAACAGGTGAAGTTGAAAAAGTTGGCCTTGATTGTTGAGGGTTTTTCAAGCACATGCTAAGGAATTTGGACTTAATTCTATGGTACTAAGAAGCCACTGAAATTTTTTTGAGAAAAGGAATTAAATAAACTAGTTTGTGTTTAGAGAAACAAGGATTGTAGCAATATGTAAGGATAGACTGGAGCTGAGGGAGACTGAAGCCAGAACGATGAGTTATATGTTATTCCAATAGTTTATGTGAAAGATAATGTAATCTGGAATTAGGGAGGTGTTGGAGAGCAATAGATGATTTTGGGAAATACTTAGAAAGTATCGTTAACAGTATTATCTCTGCTAATTAAAAAATAGTGTACAAAGTAATAACATTTTAATTGAACAGAACTGTATTGACCAACTACTAGAGGACTTTCAGAACTCTGTATTGATCAACTACCAGAAGTTTTTCAAAACTTACTATTTGCCATGTGCCATTGCAAACCCTTTACGTGCATTATCTAAATTAATCCTCCAAACAATCCTGTGCAGTAGTTACTATTATTTCTCTAATTTGCAGATGAGAAGAAGAAAGATCAGAGAGGCAAAATAATTTGCTCAGTTACACAGAGAGTGACAAAGCTTGCACTATCTTCTTAGCAACCTACATTATACACAAATCGTCACATTGGCTTAGGCCAGGACATTCCTCTCTGGTGTAGACAGTGCAGTAGTTTCTTAGGTGGTCTTTGCACTTGTTTTCCTTCCTACCTATCTCTTCTTTATGGATCAGCCGGAATAATATTTTCGAAAACATAAACAAAAGTCACTCCTCTGCTCAAATTTTTTGCATGGTTTCCTGCGGTCCTTGGAATACAATCCCAAGTCCTTTCCCAGGGTGCTAGCCTTGTATTGGCCTTGACCACTGCTCCCACCCACCTCATGCCACTCGCCGTATGGCCATCATAGTCTAACAGCATCCACTTTCTCACAGGCCCTGGAATATTCTAAGCACTTTCCCATATCAGGGCTTTGTGAATGCTGTTTCCTCTACCTGCGCTCATCCTCCCATTCTTTATCAACGCAGTTCTCACATACACGTGTTTGATCTCAAGTTCTGTGTGTTTACTTGTTTGCTATTTGAAGCACTAGACTGAGCCATACTGGAATCTGAGGTAAAAGGAAAAATCGGTAACATTGATCCAGAGTTTATAGAATATTTTGATTTTTGGAATTTTTGCATTAATTTTTATATAAAAAATACTGTGTTAAAATCTTATTTATCTTGATTACTGAGTTTATTCTGGTGTCCCCTTAAAATTCTCACCAAAGACAAGTGCCTTGCTCACCTTACCCTTCTTCCAGTACTGGTCATTGTCTGTCCCACTAAACAGTAAGTAAGCTTCAGGGGTGCAGGGACCATGCCTGTTTTGTTTACTACCCGATTCACTGTGTGCAACAGATTGATTGTCATGGAGAAAGCAACAGATGAAATTTGTTGAATCATTGAAAAATGATTTAGATATTTCACCAGGAATGTTCAAATGTATTATCTCATTTCGTCATCATAGTAACTCTGTGATTTGGGTATTCTCTCCTGTTTGTAGATGAAGATAGTGATGTTTAAAGACATTAAGTAATTTGGCCAACATAGATATACAATTAATTAGTATATAGCAGAGACAGAATTTGAATCCAAGTCTCTGACTTTACATCCAGGTATTTTCTACTTCACCAGCTCCTGGAAGTTCATTTAAACAAAGGCAGAGTAGACATTAATCAGGGTTGCAGAAAGAAGGTCTGGATTATACAGGAAGCTGGATGAGTTGATTTACAAGTTCTCTTTAGATGCTTAATATATTTTTTTTATTTTTATTTTTTGAAAGAAAGGAAAAGAGAGGAAAGAAAGTGAGAGTGAAAGAAAGAAAAAAAAAGAATGTACGAGAGAAAGAAAGAGGAAGAAAAAGAGGGAGAGAGAACAGGATTCTTGTTCTACTGCC
>CAUYLG010075107.1:0-44189 GCA_963573385.1 Cacajao melanocephalus
CCTGGGCAGTAGAACAAGAATCCTGTTCTCTCTCCCTCTTTTTCTTCCTCTTTCTTTCTCTCGTACATTCTTTTTCTTTCTTTCTTTCACTCTCACTTTCTTTCCTCTCTTTTTCTTTCTTTCAAAAAAAAAAAAAAAAAAGAACAGACTAATACAGTTTACATACTCAAAGTTATAAGAAGCATAAAATTTGAACCCTTATAATTTTATTGTAGCTTGGATATTGTATTACATAGTGACCATTTCTAGTAATATTTCTCTTAAAGTCTATTGCATCTCTTATTAATATAGCTAGATTGGCTTTCTTTTGGTTAATATTTAGCTGACACATGCATAATATTTTTTCATTCCTTTTCCTTTGCATTTTTCCATGTCCTCAGATTTTTGGTATGTTCCATGTAAATAGCATATTGTTAGATTTCATCCAGTCTAACAATCTATGCCTTATAACAGAAGACTTTGTTCACTGATACAGCATTTACTCATACATTCAGGTTTTTCCAACATTGATCTTATTCTGTAATTTCTAACCATAATTGTTCTCATTTTGTTCTCCTTCCTTTCTTGCTCTTGTTTAGGGTTTTCTTTTCTTCATTCCCTTTTTCCACATTTACTGGTTTAAAAGATAAACATTCTATTACTTCAGTGATCACATTTAAAATTTCAAAATTAATAAATAACCTTATCTTTCTTCCAAATGATATAAAGCCCTTAGAATGCTGTGATTGAAGTTCACTGTAATGACAATGTACCTATGTGGAAAATTCTCTCTTGTTTTTCCTAGGGGTTATCATATGGAAAAGTACTGAATAAACATACTTACAATATGCCATCAGTGCTTGAAATTCTGTGCATGTATTCTAGATTGCATCAACATGAGATTAATAATCTATTATAAGAGGAAATAAACACAATTTATTTCAAGTGAGAAAAAAATTACCTCCTCCTTGTTGCATAAAGTATTGCTCCAAGTTATCACAGTCAATTTTGGTTCTACAGAAGATAATTGCTTGATCCATCTTATGTTCCTTGATTGCCCGGACAGCATACTCCCCTTTGAGGATTTTAATAGCTTCAGACCACATCTCTTGAGTACCATAACAACAACAAAAACCAACAGAATTTCAATCTGAATTTGTCATGAATATACATAATTATAGTCATAGACTGCTTGATTTTCCTAAAAAAAAATCTGTTTTAATAAAAGTATTATAAATAGACAAGGACAAGAAGTGATAAGACAGAGGGAAACAGTGAGTTAATCCATTCATTCATTTAATTTGTTTCTGTTAATGTTTTTAATGCTACTTTATGTGGTATACAAATATCCATAACCATACCTCTTATGAAGGGACACACACATACACACATACAAATTAACAGAAATACATACGGCAAAACCATTCTTATCTCTCATGAAGAACAAATCATATTCTGCCTTGCATGAACTTTCGTAAATGCTCAATAAATGCTTTATATAATTATTTTAACTCCTTTTAAATAATTAATGTACTTTCTAAATTAATCTAAATACCTGAAAGTTCATACTTCACTCTACAAAGTAAAAACCTTAACACAAAAATCTAGTAATTTCTTAGTCACCACCTCCAACTCTATTTTTCAGTGTGAAGCTGTATTATAATTGTTACTCCTCAATCACCGAATGTAAGACTTTAATTCTGTGACCCAACATAGAAGGTCTCTCTGATCATCTCTAATTGTAGTCTAAACTAAGCAAAACTTTTACGTGAAAAATATAAGAAGCAATAAAATGTGGAATTTTATAAAATATATTCTCAAACAGTGGGATGACAGATCTTCAAATAGTGTCTCTGCTCTCCTCCAACAATAAAGATAACTAAGTATATATCTTGTTAATTTAGAGCTACACATAAAACTGAGTTCAAAGGAACTCTCTTTAATTAAGATTTCAGATAATTCACGTTTTTGACATAGTTGAAAACCTGCCAGTGAATTCAACCATGAAGCAAATACAGTATGATCCTCACCAATGAATGATCTACCCAAACCATCTGACGTCAGACATACAGCCTAATGGATTTAAGATCCATTCTTCTAGGTTTTCTAAGCACCATCCTTGTATCATGATGCACCTTCCTATATTTTCAAAACACTATTTAACCTGAAACAAAGTGTCTCAGCTCTGCATAGAAGATTCTTCATTGAGGCAGAATTTAATGTTAGGCTTTTAAAAAATTGATAAATATTTAATGGTACAGATTTTCAGTTTAAGAAGATGAAAAAGCTCTGGAGATGGATAGTGGTGATGATTGTACAATAATATGAATGTACTTTATGCCAATGAACTGTACACTAATAGTTAAAATGCTAAGTTTTATGTTATGTATATTTTACCACACGCAAAAAGTCAACAAACAACTATTTCAAAATCATTTCAGTATCTTTTGCAAAGCTGTAGCTAAAGAAATTTTTCTTTATTATGCAATATCCCTGATATGAGGAACTTATATGACATTTCTTCTGGAATTCAGGGTCAATATAAAATAATCTCGCTAGAAAAATTTGCTGGTTTCCTATGATCAATGATAATTCTATAATTAAAAATATTTGTGGTCAAGCGCAGTGGCTCATGCCTGTAACCCACCTTGGGAGGCCAAGGTGGGTGGATCATTTGAGATCAGTGGTTCAAGAGCAGCGGCTCATGCCTGTAATCCCACCTTGGGAGGCCAAGGTGGGTGGATCATTTGAGATCAGTGGTTCAAGAGCAGCCTGGCCAACACGGGTGAAACCTCGTCTCTACTAAAAATATAAAACTTAGCTGAGTGGTAGTGGGGCGTGCCTAATCCCAGCTAATTGGGAGGCTGAGGCAGAAGAATCGCTTGAGCTGAGAGGGAGAGGTTGTTGTGAGCCAAGACTGCGCCACTGCATTCTAGCCTGGGTGACAGAGTGTCACCTATTTTGAGACAAATACTGTCTCAAAAAACCAAAAATTTTGTGATTTAGATGCCAGGAGTCTAACATCTAAATTCAATAATTAAAGCCAGGCACAGTGGCTCACGTCTATAATCCCAACACTTTGGGAGGTCAAGGTGAGAGGATCACCTGAGGTCAGGAGTTCGAGACCAGCCTGGCCAGCACGGGGAAACACCAACTCTTTTAAAAGTACAAAAAAAATTAGCTGGGCATGGTGGCAGGTGCCTGTAATCCCAGCTACTTGGGAGGCTGAGGCAGGAGAATTCCTTGAACCCGAGTGGCAAAAATTTCAGTGAGCCAAGATCATGCCATTGCACTCCAGCCTGGGTGACAAGAGTGAGACTGTCTCAAAAATAAATAAATAAATAAAACAAAAATAAATGAACAAATTCAATGGTTCATATTCCTCTAAATTGACTAGTATCAGCTTTTTCCTCATTTCTTTTTTATTATTTTTATTGCTTATATTTTCAAATTTCCTGTTCCAATTTTGTAGTTCATTTCATATCCTTTATGAGAATAGGTAAGGTATAAATTTCATTTTCAAAATCTTTCAGCACATTTGATTCTCTGAACTTACCTGGACTATTAGCACCAGGTCTTGTGTTATCTTTTGCATGTACATCATCAGTCTATCAAAAGCAAGAAATAAAAATGGGATAGAGGAGTGGTTAAATGATTCAGAACAGATGCCATTTTTTAAAAGGGAGAACTGTATTTGCCTTTAGACTGCATTTCATATATATATATATATATATAAAATATATATGTCTTTATAATATAATCTGTAGGCAAAATCATTCTTCAGATTCAGAAAACCCTTCGTTAACTATAGGTCTAAGACAATCACCTGTAAATGTAATAATAATAATGAAAATGTAGTTTTTAGAATATTACATATTTGAAATAAACATAACCTTACTGTATAAAGGTAAATATAAAGGTAATAAAGGTAAATCTAATCACAGTGAAGAAAATGAAAAGATGACCACATGAAATTGATTTTTAGAACAAGGTACATCAAGAGGACACAAATGAGGCTCCTACTAAAATACTACTAAAAATGGAAATCATTGTATCTAAATGTATATGTATGTTATTTACTTATAAAAATTATATCAAGGAAGCTGATCACAAAAGTATTATTATGAAGAAAGGAAAGTAAAAGATGGAGTCCATCGCTTAGTCAGTGCTTTTTAAAGGTCTAAGAGTCTACAATGTATTGGACTTTTCTTTAACACAGTAACTGATTGCTTTAAGCATCACTAAGAACCCAAGGCTAAGCTAGTTTACAAATCGCTTTGTTCTACATAAGCGTTATTATTATAAGCCACTTACTCTGATGTGGTTCTTTCCAAGCCTTTCCCAGAGTCTGTCAGTTTTGGGATTCACTGGGACAACAACATGGTGTACGGTATCTGGAACAGAGTCTTCTCCTTTTAAGTCAACCCATGTAGGAAAATGCATTATCTTCTCAGACAGTTTCTTTACATCAAAAGAATGCAAAGTGGCAGAGCAAACAATCACCTAAGGAGAGGAAACACCAAACTGAGATGAACTATTATAATAGTAATTACTGAATCACACAAATACTGATGTGAAACACAAAGTATGGTAACCTGGACTCCAAAGGTAAGTTCAACACCTGACTCTATGTAGCGACAAGAGGTACGACTCTGAGCAGGTTAATCTCTCTAAGGTTCAGTCCCCTCACTGTCACAGAGAAATCATGCTATCTCTTCCTCAAGTTCCTACAAAAACTAAGTAAAATGATGACGTTTTGAAAACCAAAAATCCTATGTTACTATTTATCCCCTTCTCTCAAAAGCCCATCCTTCTCGAATGCTTCCTAAGAAAGAAGGATAAAGAAAATAGCAATATTTTAGGATATAACTACAGAGAAGAAAACAATTTTTCAATAGCCGAAGTTATGTTTCCTTTGAACAGGAAGCAGTACTAATAATCTGGAATACAAACCCTAAATGTTCTACAGGACATAATAACTAAGAATTGTTACTTATAGTTTTCTACTATACCCAAGTAATTTCCTCAAATTTCCTTCTATTTCTAAAAGCAGCTTTTGAGTCTGTTACCTTTAAGTATACTATTTCGACCAGTGACAAAAAGAAAACATTTTAACATGGCAGTAAACTTAATGAGAAGGCATCAAAAAAAAAAAAAAAAACCCTTTGACTCCGCTCATAAGCATTAATGATGGCAGCGGCAGGCCTCTGGAGCAGCTGCTGCCATCATGCTGGCTGCATGGGGAGGCACGAGCAGTGGCAGCAAGAGCAGCTGTGGGAGCTGCAGTGGTAGTGGTGGGTCCCCTGTGCCCTGTATCCCCAAGGCAGCTGACTGTGCCACCCCATGACTGTACCACCCTAACCCTCGCAAAGCTGGGCAGGACTCATTCCCAGGACCAGAGTCTCAACCGCTCCGGACCCTGGCCCTGTGTTGTGCTCTCACCTGCTGCTGCTGTGGGGAGGGTGTGGAGAGGAGGCGGACAGTCCCCAGAGTCTACCCCTGTGAGGACCCCGGAGCCCGCCACCATGGGAGCCACCTCAATGGGGCCAGGTCAAGTCGCCTGCCAGAGGGGGAGCAGTGCAGTTGGGCACAGAGGGGCAGACAGAGAGGAGCCCCGAGATGGAGCTGGGCCCAGAGTGGTGCCACACTCCACAGAGTTGGTGGGAGCCAGGAGCAGGCAGAAGCCCCAGTGTCCCAGGCATGGCTGCAGCCACCCAAGTTGTGGCTGCAGACCTAGGCATCTCTGCACTCTCGGGGGCCCCTAAAAGGCCCTTCTTTCCCCCAACAGGTTCAGAGATGTCTGCTCCCACTGCCTGGCCTCTCCCTGCTGTCAACAACCACTCTGATCACAGAACAAAGTTAAGACTGAGCTTGGGCACTGTCACAACCCAGCTGGGTGTGCACACACTTGAGGTATCACTGATAAACCAGCCCATTGCCACCTTGGACCCCTCAAGACTGGGTGCCAACAAACATGGAGGAAGACCCAGGCAGGCTGAGGATGGCCCAGTGCTGACCTGCAGGTGCCCCTTGCAAGAACAGCCTGAGTGCCATGAACAGCAGCAGGAGGCAGACAGGCTCCTGGGAGGAAGGCGGCTAGTTCCCAGTGGAGCTCCACCTTTAAACTGGGGAAGTCCTGAAGCCTGGGGGTCAGGCCACCAGTCCCACAGACTGGAGGGAAAACTTGTGGTACTTTTCCCTGGGCCTGCCCAAGAACTAATCAGCTCTCATTTCCTCCCCCTTTGAGGCCCATAAAAACCCCAGACTCAGACAGACTTGAGCAGAGGATGGTGAGACAATGGGGACATGACAGGACCACCAGCTGCCAAGAGGAGCTACCCTTTCTGAGAGCTGCATAAACGATTAAAAGACCTGCCTGCAGAGAGGAGCTACCCACTCTAGGGCTCCTCTCTGCTGAAAGCTGAATGCTCAATGGGATGACCTATCTGCAGAGAGGAGTTTCCCACTCCAGGGTCCCCTCTCTGCTAGCAGCTGAACTCTTATCGGGACACCCTGGCTGTGGAAAGGAGCTACCCACTGTGGATCTCCTTTGAGCTGTTTTATCGCTCAATAAAGCTCCTCTTTGACTTGCTCACCCTCCACTTTTCTGTGTCCCTCATTCTTCCTGGTTGCAGGATGAGAACTTGGGATCCATTGAATGATGAGGTTAAAAGAGCAGTAACATAAACAGGGCTGAAACATGCCCCTTGCTCACCATACTATGAACAATGAGAGAATGGTTCCAGCCAGGGAAGCTGCTTGCATTGCACTTGGTTTTGCCACAGCCTCGCAGAGAGATGGTGCCCATGCCAGCTACCCACCCTGATGCAGCCAGTGTGCCTGGCTATGCACAGTGGCCAGACCCCTATGTTCACTCATACACCCCTCAATACTCTGTGTCTGGCTCACCCTTGCCAGGCCAAGTGGGCAGAACAAGCCCAGTGGGCCAGAGCAAAACTCAGGCAAAGGCACCACTAGCCACAGAGGTTTCCAGCCAGAAAAACAACCCCCACTAGGGTCCCGTAACATTAATACATAACACTTGTTTATACGTATTTTAAGATGCATTGGTAATTTTATACCTGAAGTCTTTTTCCATCAGAGGTAACCTGAGGAATCTGATTGTGCATCCTATTTATAAAATCAGAATAACCTTGAGAAAGAAGACCATCCTGCATGAGAAGCAAAGAATCAATTAAGTTTTTAATCAGTATAGAAAAAAACGTAAGTTTTAGTATCAAAATCTTTTTTCTAAATCAAACAAAATATAAGAAAATTCATACATATACATAGCCCTATACTTTCAAAATTATTTTGTTGGATATTTAAAGATAAATTATAAATTTAATTTTAAGTTCCTTGTGACTAAAATATGAAAAAGTTACAATAAACAATCTAAAACCATAATCTAATAATCTAGAATGAAAATTCCAGTCAATAGCATCTAACATATATCCTTCAACAGACTTTTCATATAAAAATTAAAAACCCTTAGTGCTGAGGAACTAGTTAACCCAACTTGAAAATGATTTAAAGTATGTCTAAGAGCCTCAAACAAATTTATGTCTTTTCAGATGGTCTACATTTTGTATCTCTGACACAAGGAACAAATTTATAGTATGTAAAAAATGTATGTACAAACAAAGCTGGTTATTTGGAGTAAAAATCAAACCTACCTATATACATAGTAATAAGAGTAACTAAATATAAATTATTTACAAACAATTACAGGAAATACTTATGATATTACATTTTTGTAATTTTTCCCAGATTCCTCATATTTTTATTTCAACTACATAAAATAATATATAAAAGAGTATATGAAAATATACTAAACTGATAACAATGATTATCTCTAGGTAGTAGGATCATGACTGAATTATATTTCTTCTTCATTTTACATATTTTATCTTAAAAAATGTAAGCACACTTTTGAAAAAGCATGATTGTATTTCAACATACAGCTTCATCCAGGACCAGGAATCTAACTTGAGATAAGTTCAGCTTTCCAGTTGACACCAAGTCATCCAATCTTCCTGGAGTACCTACAACTATATCTACCTGAGAAATAGAAAAACAAGCACTTAATGAAAACTAAAGAAATACTGTAATTACCTTAAAACAGCAACCAATAACTGTCTACTTTTTAATAAAAACATGCATGTTGAAGTAGTCAGTCAACTCCAAATTTATATTTTTAAAAAAGGAGTTACAGATAATGCCATATGTTAAACTTACATTTGGTTTGAAATTCATGTGAAGACTTTAGTATTTTGACCAAAATTGATTTTGACATCCTTAACTGATATACATTCTAATGTATAAAATTTGTATTTTCCAAGCAAAAATCAGATGAATTTACTGGAACTTAATGGAAAACCCAGAACTCAAGTCCCAGTTCTACCATTACTCAGCTCTGTGACCTTAACTTCTTTAATCTTCTCTAGAACCAAATTTCCCATTTTTGAGCTGGAGAAATACCTTCTCCTTTTCAAGATGGCTGTGATAATTAAGAGATAAGATGCATAAGGCACTAGATGCAGAGTATCCCACATGCTCAATAGATTTGGTCATTATTAACAGTCACGGTGATCAGACTGTCCAGGAAAACAGTAATAATCACTATCTGTCAAGTGCTTACAGTGGACAGGCACTCTGTGAAATGTTTTATAAGCACACATTTTATTTCATGTTACCACTAAGGTAAATACTACTATAATTATTCCTATTCAATGAGAAAACTGAAGTTTAGAATACTAAATAAAAAGTTTCAAACACAAAAGAGAATAGTGAGCCTCTGTGCCAGTACAAACAACTGACAACATTTTGCATTCTCCCGCACATATCTTGTAGTCAAGTCCATAGGTATAGTGATTAGAAACGTGGGTTTCAGAGAAAAGTTCTACATATGAGTTGTACCATCTTAGGCAAGTTCTTAATATTTGGTATAAGCCCTCCTCCTAACCTGTTAAATGGGGAAGACTACCATCTCAGAGGATTATTGTAAGAACTAAGAACATGTTATGCTTTTAGCACAGTGCCTAACCCTTTTCTAGAAAGCAGTCAACAAAGATTAGGTTTTTTCTTTTTTTTTTTTTTTGAGACGTAGTCTCCCTCTGTTTCCAGGTTGGAATGTATTGGTGCAAACTCAGCTTACTGCAAACCTCCATCTCCTCGGTTCAAGCGATTCTCCTGCCTCAGCCTCTCGAGTAGCTGGGATTACAGGTGCATACCACCACACCCGGCTAATTTTTGTATTTTTAATAGAGATGAGATTTCACCACATTGGTCAGGCTGGTCTCGAACTCCTGACCCTGTGATCCGCCTGTTTCGGCCTCCCAAAGTGCTGAGATTATAGGCATGAGCCACTGCGCTGACCAAGATTAGGTATTTTTAAAGTGTGTATATTGACCAGGTGCAGTGGCTCCCACCTGTAATCCTGGCACTTTGGGAGGCTGAGGCGGGTGGATTGCCTGAGTTCAGGAGTTCAAGACCAGCCTGGGTAACATGGTGAAACCCTGTCTCTACTAAAACACAAAGAAAACAATTAGCTGGGTGTAGCAGTGTGTGCCTGTAGTCCCAGCTACTCAGGAGGTTGAGGCAGGAGAACTGCTTAAACCCAGGAGACAGAGGTTGCAGTGAGCCGAGATCGCACCACTGCGCTACAGCCTAGGCGACAGAACAAGACTCCATCTCCATAAATAAATAAATAAATAAAGTGTGTATAGGATGTATTCATGTGAGCACAAACAAGGTATTACATAAAATCATTCAGTAAATTAGAGAATTCAAAACTTCTGCTCTTTAACTGACAGCCATTAAAAAATAACACTTCTGGTCAGGTGCAGTGGCTCACGCCTGTAATCCCAGCACTTTGGGAGGCCAAGGCAGGCGGATCACGAGGTCAGGAGATCGAGACCATCCTAGCCAACATGGTAAAATTCCATCTCTACTAAAAATACAAAAATTAGCTGGGCGTGGTGGCTCATGCCTGTAATCTCAGCTACTCAGAAGGCTGAGGCAGGAGAATTGCTTGAACCAGGGAGTCAGAGGTTGCAGTGACTTGAGATTACACCACTGTACTCTAGCCTGGCAACAGAGACTTTGTCTCAAAAAAAAAAAAAGAAAAACCCAAACAAGTTCCATTCTTTTTTACCTATTTTTTCTACCCTATACTAAAAATATAGGTTTCTATTAGCAAAGTTATTCCTCTACTTTCACTACTTCTCACCTCTCAAATAAACAAAACATTGTGCTGAATGCCCTTTTAACTTGATCCAATACGAGGCACTTACTATCCCATGAAAAATAAAGCAGACATTTCTGAAGCTATTGTTCTATCTGTATTGATAGTTACAAGCAAGATCAACCTAGAAAATATTGTCTGAAATGTGAAGATAAAATCTGTCCAATGCATTAAGAATCTACTATGTGCCAAGCACTTGCAAGATTTCTTTGAACAAACATACTATTCTGACCTGGCACTAATTTCAGCCTCACTTAAATTTTCTTGAAATGAAACAGAGCTGTATTGCCAAAATGACAGCCTGTGATACTATGTTTTAAAAATTAAAAGTACAACTTACCCCATTTTCCAAAACAGAGAGCTGATCCCGGGCTGCAACACCTCCAATTATCAGAAGTTCCCTGAAATAAATATCAAGATGATAATGTAGAAAAAAAAAAGACTAAAGTCTGCTTTACATTGATCTGTATCCATTTATTCTAGGTGGGAATTAAGGCTGAGAAAGCAATTGAGAACAAAGTTCAGGGCAGGTGGGAAACAAAGCAGTTAAATCCCCGTAGTTGTATCCATTGCTGAAGTGTGGTAAAGTCATGAAAGAGAACGTGTGAGCTTTTAACACCAAAAAAATTAATCCTCATCTACATATTCTTCTATAGTAGGATAATTCGAGGTCCTTTAAAACCTGGTTTCAATCTTTGTTTTTAGACATATATATTGTATGTATATAAAATGCCCTGGAAGAATATATAAAAATCCATTTCAAATGTTGCCTCCAGAAAGGATAACTAAAAATTGGGGAATGGAGCAAAAGAAGACTTACTTTTCATAGTACCCTTTTGTGTTTGAATGTTTCTCATTTCAACAACTGGCACTGGGATGACACATGGGTATGCACACGCAATAGACTGAAGTTAAAACCCTTCCTCATGCCATACACAGAAATTAACTCTAAATATATCATAGACCTAAATGGAGAACCCAAAATCATAAAACTCAGAAGACAACACGAAATAAAATTTTCATGACCTTGGGTTAGGCATAGCCTACTTTAACTACAACAACAAAACATCATGACAAAAGGAAAATATAGATGAACTAGATTTCATCAAAATTAAGACTTCCAAAGGACAGTATCAAGAGAGTAAAGGCCAGATGCAGTAGCTCACACCTATAATCCAGCACTTTGGGAGGCTGAGACACAAGGATTGCTTGAGACCAGGAGTTCGAGATCAGCCTGCAGAACACAGCAAGATCATGTCTCTACAAAAAATAAAAAAAAATTAGCCAAGCACTGCTTGCAGTCTCAGCTACTCTGGAGGCTCTTGCTTGAGTCCAAGAGTTCAAGGCTACAGTGAGCTATGAGGCACCATCTAATCCAGTCTAGATGACAGAGTGAGACCTCATCTCAAAAATAAAACCAAAACCAAAAAGAATTACCTGGAGGAGCTGCTTTTCTTCTCTCAAAAAACAAACAAATTAAAAAGATTCTAATTCCTATTCTCTGGAAATTCTGATTCAGTGTATGCAGGGGAGAGAACCAATACATTTTGTGTTTTTAAATAAGGCCCTCAAGTTCCTAGGTTTGGACTACTGTCCTAAACTATCATTTTTTTCTCCAACAATACTTTTATCCACATTCATAATCAGATATATTTATCGCTATAAACTTAGCAGAAGGTAAACACACATATACATGATAATTTATACTTGTATGAAAAACATTCTAGGGTTGAGGAATATAAAAGAACCACCCCTGCTCTAAGGAATGTAAAACTGAGTTAGAAAGAGAAAAGCTTTTCGTATTTAAAGTAAGAAATTTGAAGCAACTATAGCTTTAAAAGGAAATAAAAATTAAGAAAATTAAAAAGTAAGGAAAACTAAAACTTGACAGTATGTAAGGAACAAGGAAAGGCATGTACAGACAGTGTATTGGAGGAGCAGCAGAGGACTGGGCTGGGACAGCTAGCTTAGCTTCATTCAAAGATCATGACTCCAGCTGGGTTTTAAGAAGGAAAAGGTGCGTTTGTACTGAATACCAAATGAGTAGCCATGACTTTATCATCTTAACCATAAACTGATTTTATTATTCGTTTTCCCCTCCAGCTTTTGTCTATAAGCACGTTCATTTTTATACATAATCATAGCATAAAAATCAATTCATACTAGCATTTTACATTCTTCCAAAAACACTTTTACAAAGAGGTCCCTCAGTTTCTTACTCTAAGCAGATGCCCCGGTTACATGGTATGCTCAAGGCATTTATCGTATTTGTTTTGTTTCTCTCCCCTCCACACTATCCCCACACTTTCACACTTAGTTCTGTGAAAGGAACATTAATTTTCATTGTTGAAGCCCTGACCCCCAGCCTAAGACTCTGACCCCCAGCCTAAGACTTCACATATAAGGTATATGAACATTTGCTGAATGAGGAATTTGTATCAATCCTCAAAACAAAATTAGAAATTATTTTACCTAGTATAATTTATCCCTAACTAAGTTTGTTCAAGCTGTAAATAATATCAGTATTAAAAAGACAGGTCTGCCTGGCACAGTGGCACGTGCCTATAGTGGAGTCTGAGGTGGGAGAGAGAATTCCTTGAGTCTAAGAGTTTGAGGCTACAGTGTGGGAAGATCACACCTGCAAACAGCCAGCCACTCACTCTAGCCTAGGCAACACAGGGAGACTTCATCTCAAAAAAAAAAAAAAAAAAAAAAGACAGGATTTTGTGATGTCAAAATATTCAAAGCTTCTGAAATTTGATAGTGATGACAGTTACACAACCTTGTGAATATACTAAAAACCAATGAATTGTAAACTTTTTTTTTTTTTTGAGACGGAGTCTCGCTCTGTTGCCCAGGCTGGAATACAATGACATGCTTTCAGCTCACTTCAATCTCTACCTCCTGGGTTCAAGCAATTCTCGTGCCTCAGCCTCCCGAGTAGCTGGGGTTACAAGCACACGCCACCACGCCCAGCTAATTTTTGTATTTTCAGTAGAGACGGGGTTTCACCATATTGGTCAGACTGGTGTTGAACTGACCTCAGGTGATCTGCCCACCTCAGCATCCCAAAGTGCTGGGATTACAGGTGTGAGCCACTGCACCCAGCTGAATTGTACACTTTCAAATAATGAGTTTTATGGTGTATACATGTTTCGAGTTTAAAAAGTAATTAAAGGAAAAATTAACAAAAATCAAGTGTCAAATTGACTAACAGTGTTTTACTTATATGTACAGCCTTCTTCAAAGTAAAAAGGATTGCTAGTGAGCAATGTCACTTACTTTATGGTCCCCTTCCAATGGCAGAAAGAGCCCTATAACTAGACAGTGACCAATCTGAATGCCCAAATGGAAGAAAGCTACCACTGTGATGTAGTCTACAATAAACCTCACCAAGTTTACTAACATGCTAGAAATAGAGTGGCACATGTTCTATGCAGATGTAGTGAAGACAGAAACTTAACACTGAATGAAATGCTCTTTTCAAAAAACCGTTAGGGCCAGGCGCAGTGGCTCATGCCTGTAATCCCAGCACTCTGGGAGGCTGAACAGGAGGATCACTTGCACCCAGGACATTCAGACCAGCCTAAGGAACATAGTGAGACCCTATCTCTACAAAGGTGGCATGTGCCTGCAGTCCCAGCTACTCAAGTGGGAGGATTGCTTGAACCCAGGAAGTCGAGGTTGCAGTAAGCCAAAATCATACCACTACACTCCAGCCTGGGGGACAGAATGAGACCCCCGCCTTAGAAAAAAAAATGAGACTTTTACTCCAATACTGTTTGACTAACCATGACTTTTCATGTAAGAGACACAGGAAATAAAAATTTCAATTTTTAAATAAATCATATTTATCATTTAGCAAATAAACAGGAGTTTTATACGGAAATTGTTAAAGTATATTTACACACTCACACATGTGTATTATGTTTACACACTGAATTTCTACTTCATTTTTCTCTACCTTACTCTTCTTCCAAAAAACTTCAAACCAAAAGACAATTAAGTATTTCAGCACAAACGGAAGAAAGATTTACCTTAATTTAGGATTATCAATGTATTTCTTAAACTGCTTGACGTTATTCAAAGTTTGTTCAGCTAACTCCCGGGAAGGTTCAACGATGAGAGCTTTTGGAGCATTGGGGAGAAACTTTGTTTGTGTCACCTGTGCATTACCTTAGGGGAACAAAAAAGATGAGACCACATTCAAATCACACTTTAAAACACTGTTACTGATAAAACATTTGGACAAATATTCTAATATCAACATTTTAAATAATAATTGTCAAAAAGTACAGAAGACTGTCAAACAAAATGAACCTTAGATTTCTAAAACAAATTAAGGCTACTTTAAGTTAAAACTATTTGGGTCGGTGGGGTGACTGATACCTGTAATCCTAGCACTTCGGGAGGCCCAAGGTGGGAGGATCGCATGAGCCCAGGCATTCAAGGCTGCAGTGAGCTATGATGACGCCACTGCACTCCAGCTTGGGTAACACAGCGAAATCCCCTCTCTTAAAACAACAACAAAAATCTACTTGGAATAATTCTAATTGATTGATATGTCTAAAAAAATGACTCACTTGTTTTGTGACAAAGTAAACAGGTGAGGAAATGTGCTTTAAATAACTGAAATATATTAGATAGTATAATGGATAAGAGTATAAACTTCAGAGTCAGACTGCTTAGATTTGAATTCATTTCTACCACTTATTTGCTCTGTGACCTTGGGCAAGTCACTGAAAATCCCTATTCTTCAGGTTCTTTGTCTGTAAAGTGGGAAAACAACTACCTTATAGGGTTGTTATGAAGACTAACTAAATCATGCGAAGCATCTACTGTGGTGCCCCGGCACTGAATAAGCACACATTCTATAGATATTAGATACAATTACCATTATGACTGGGATTCCAAAATGCCTACACTGAAACCAAATACTTAAGAGTTTATGTATGAGGTTTTAAAAATGAATTTTACTGGTGTGTTAAATAAAGATGTGTGACTATACCAGCAAGGAAAGTGTATGTAACTCACTATGAGAAGACTTACTTACTGGAGTTCTCACCAATTTTTTTCACCATTGTAGAAATCCTTACCCTCTCGGGTGTAATACCTGTGTGCTGCGATTTAACAATGTAACCATCCGGTGCCTTGGAAAGAGCAACAAAGCCATCTTTTGGTGGAAACTTAAATTCTTCTTCACCGAAGTTAAATTTCAGTTCAGCATTCTAGCATTAAATAAAAGAGAAAATTAAAATTCTTACCCTAATTGAAAATTGAAAACCGTCAAATACAATATAACAAAAAGCAAGCAGCTTTTAACTACAGAAAAATTTTTCTAACTAGATTCCTAATTACCTTCAAAACACAGGCAGGAAAGAGGGCTTGGTTTTTCATATGTGGTGGTATTTCAAATGCCAGACCAAGATCTTTTCCTTAAACAAAAAAAAAAAAAAAGAGAGAGAGAGAGAGAAAGAGATTGAAACAATCAGAAAACAACTTGTTCATACTGACGCTATCAAATCTGCCAACCTGCATTCATGCCTCTTTCCTGTAACTATGGATAAACTGTGCTGCCTAAGGTCAGCCTCTTCACTTTTTACTTTGCTCCTGAAACTGTCACCTTTACCTCTCTACATTTTTCGTTATTCCCTTTTTAGAAGATAATTTCCATTAGATATTCCAAAGCATATAAACATACTCTCACAGTAAAACACATAAGAAAACTTCCCTTGAACCCACTTCTCCCTCCACTTACCTTCCATTTTTCTTCTCCCTTTTGTAGTTAAACTCCAATTTCCATTTTCACTGTAGCCATTCCTTTCATCTCATTCTCTATTGAACTGGCTCCTAAAGCCTCCCCACCCTCACCCCTTTGCTCCACCAGAATAGCTCTCTAATGCTTTCCACTTGTCAAATCCAGCAGTTAATGCACATTCTTCATCTTGCTAGACTAGACCCATCAGCAGCACTGGACACAATGATTGCTCCCTAGTCATTCACACACTTCCTTCACTGGGACTGCAGGACCCCATGCTTTCTTGGTTCTCCCCTTGGCCTTCCTCCTCATTCCCGTCTGCTGGATTCACCTCAATTTGCTGACCTCTAACCACAGGAACCCAGGCCTCAGATCTCTTCTTCTCTTTATCTACCCTCATTTTCTAGGCAATCTCACCCCATCCCCCAGTCTGTCTTCAACAAAGCAGCCAGAATGGTACTGTTAAACTAAAGACAGATGATGCCACTCCTCTACTCAAAACCCTCATAGCTTCCCATTTCACTCAAAATAAAAACCAAAGTTTAGATTATGGCCCATAGGGCTCTACATAGGCTGGCCTCACCTCACTGATCTAACATTCTACCACCCTCCTTTATCCCCAGAGAGCTCCAGATCCAGTGGCTTCCTTGCTGTTACTCAGACACCTCAAGCACGCTTCCATCTCAGAGCATCCACATTTACTATCCTTGGTCTAAAATGCTCTCTGCAGATATCTGCATGGCCCAACAACCAACTCATTTGGATGTCAGGTATAAATGTCACCTTATCAGCAAAGCCTTCTGACTGCCCTATAGAGAAGCATAGACCCTCAAACTGCTATGACTCTCCATTTCCTTCCTCTGCTTTATACCTTCCTTCACAGCACTTATGACCACCTGATGTGGTATTCTATGTCTGTCTCTCACCACCAGTATGTAAGCCCCAAATGTCTATTCCATTTTCTTCTGCGCCTCCAGTACTTACCAAGGTACCTCACATATAGCCAAAGCTCAATAAATATTTGTTCAAATGAAGGCAGGGGGGAGGGACAGGGATTTGAAAAAGAGGGTGGGGAGATTTTTAAAAATCATAATTATTGATTATCATGTATCTTTTCACTAATAAGATCCATATAGAGCTTACCATTTTTGGAGAACTTGACATGTCCTTTATCTATATCTAGGTAACATCCAATGGTATCATGCATAGTGAATTCCTAAAACACCAGAAAGTCAAGTGCTATTAATAGAAAGCAATATCTTAAATAAAGTTAAAATACAGCTGCATCAAAAGTATGTGTGTTTCAAAAAAAAATATTTAAATTAAAAATGCCTATTAGAGCATATGACATACACAATAGAAGCATTTGACAGTCTTGTTAGAAGCAACATACTTAGCCTCATTCACATTACTGTAGATTTCAGCTTACCAGGTGAACTATATTTAGATTCATCATGATCAAAAATAAGAAATGAGAATAACATGTATCAAAACCAAAATCAAAATGAGGTGAAAAGAGAAGACAATGTAATGTATTTTGGAGGGGATAACAAATGGCAGAAAAGAAATATTATACATTTCTTTTTGTATAGATTTTATATGTACTATTTTATAATATGTATATGTATATACATAAATATTATACATATTTATCTAGCCTGATAATATTTCTTCACTAAAGCCCAAATTCAAACTTTCTGTGGAAAATATACAGAAAATCCACTGATTTTGAGAATCATTTCTATACCCTCGTTCTGTCATGACTGATCAAGTATGCAAGAAAATTTACTTATGCTATGTTTAAGTCAATAACATAATAGCTTACCTCTCCATAATTATCAAACTGTTTATTATGGGATTTCTTTCCTGTTCCACCAAAGCCAAATCCAAACTTGTCAGTACCTAAATTTTAAAAATATTTTACTTTTCTGGTAAGAGAAAATATAAAATTAAAAGACCTGTAAAAGAAGTAATTTTATTCACATAGTATCTCCATTTCATGAAACCACAGGTGAACTATCCCTTAAGTTTCTGAATCCTGCAAACAACTAAACAGTGCTTAGGCTGTAAGAGCATTTAAGACTAGGGACACTGCTGATACTGCGTCCCTTTCTGCTCTGGCCACTAAGAAATTCAGATGCAAGTTTACAATAACGTGAAGCATCTATACAGTACTGTGTGGCGTATTCATACAAACTAGCTTTACCCTGACTCCTTTCATATTCTTAACTCTCATTTCATACTGCTATAATATCTGTACTTTTTGTAAGTTTCTTCAAATCTTTTTTGGAACAGGGTGGTGTACAGATAAATATTATTTCCATGTCTTTAAAATAAAAACTTTTTAGTGTTAAATGCTTCCCTAAATAATAATATGTTAACTCACAAATGTAAATCAATCAATTCAATTATTTTAGAAACGCTTACCTAGGTCCAAAGAGGCCTGCATAGTAGACCACCCGACCCTACATAATCCTTGGTCATGACAGGATACTTCATAGTAGTGTTTCCCTACAAGGATAAAAAACATTAAGATTTACATAAATCAGACACATGATTCATTTACCATGAAGCCACCTTATCATTGTTTCTGAACTACACTGGTGCGTACCAAATGAAGAATTATAGGTACTTTTGTACCATCAAACACCTGCCCAGATCCTTGACTTAAAGCTACTTTTAAAAACTCATGGGCCAGGTGCAGTGGCTCATGCCTGTGGCCAGCACTTGGGAGGCTGAGGCGAGCAGATCACGAGGTCAGGAGTTCAGGACCAGCCTGGCCAACATAGTGAAACCCCATCTCTACTAAAAGTACAAAAATTAGCTGGGCATGGTGGAGAGCGCCTGTAATCCCAGCTACTCAGGAAGCTGTGATAGGAGAATCACTTGAACCTGCGAAGTGGAGGTTGCAGTGAGCCAAGATCGTGCCATTGCACTCCAGCCTGGGCGACAAGAGCAAAACTCCAAATAAACAGACAAAAAAAACCCAAACCCGAAACTCTCATGTATTAATACATTGTTTCAAAAGTTTATACAACTGCAAATGCTGTTCAAATACCTTTCATTAATCCTTTAGTAGCTCTGCACCCATGCCATTCTTTTACTTCTCTGCTTTGACAACAAAGACCATCTGACCCAATTGCTGGATTTGAGAAGAAAACACAGAGAAACATATCAGTACAGGTTTCATCTGTAGCCTTCGTAATATCTTTAAAAAAAAACCAGTGAACATAGTTCCCCAAGTTCTGTGAGCCACTCTAGCAAATTAATTGAACCCAAGGAAAGAGCTGTAGGAACTCTGATTTCCAGTCAATCAGTTAGAAGCATAAGCCATAACCTGGGCATCAGATGTGGGGAACAGCCTCCTGTGACTGAGCCCTCAATCTGTGGGACATGAAGCTGTCTTCATGGAGACGGTGTCAGAATTGGATTAAATTAGAGTTCTCAGCTAGAAGAACCATAATGGGAAAGTAGGGGAAAGCATGAATAAACAAATATGTATCTGTTACTTGCTCCATCAGTTCTCAGCTGGTAAATGCTGAGAACTGACTGCTTACTTAACGTGTGGGGAAAAAAACCATACATCTGCTGTCAGAAGTGTGCTGTGAGAGTATACAAGGAAAAATGGAGTTTGTTTACTTCTCTGTATTCTCAGAATTGGTATCAGAATCAGGGTTTACTAGAATAGCCTTGGCTCATGGAAACGTGGTTTGAGAAGAAAAAGGATAAAAGGGTAGGAGACGAAGAACCTTCGGTTTCTTGGTGGCCACATGACCACCTATGGTATGGAGCCAGAGCTGTGCTACACTCAGTTAATAATGGTACAAGTTGTCCGTGGAATTTAGAGTTGTATCCAACTCCTGATGAGCTGGTTGACTGGATGCATACGAAAATGCAAATAAGTTAAAAGTATACAGTCCTTTGGTTACTGCTATCTGTAATAGTGAAAATGAAGTAGAGTGCTGGGTCAGACCTTGATGTGAGACCACATTCAGATTTCAGTCCATCTAAGCTTTGGTCACCAGCTTCAAAGCTGACCCCCAAGGGAAAAATTATGCAAGGCCAAGAAAGTACTTCTAGGAACTGTGGTCACCAAGACAGCAGTCAATGTGGGAAAGAGAAAAACCAAAAAACTCCAAAAACGGACGGTATAGTGTGAAGGTACTGTTGCATTTTGTAGATCAGTATCATAAGCTTCCTTAAGAGCCTTTACTAAAACGAATTCTGAGAGGAACTACTTTAGGAAAGTATCTTTGGTTTTAAATGCAGCAGAACAGAAGGGCATGTTTGGGTTGATACAGGTCTCATAGCTTCCTACAGAACAATCGCAGATGGCTATGCATGATCCAGACACAGGAGGTTATTCCCAATGGAACAGCCAGCCTGGTGGATTGGGTAAAAGCCACTGTAGGCTGGGTGTGGTGGCTCACACCAGTAATCCCAATGCTTTGGGAGGCCGAGGAGGGCGGATCACGAGGTCAACAGTTCAAGACCAGCCTGACCAACATGGTGAAACCCTGTCTCTACTAAAAATACACAAATTAGCTGGGCATGGTGGTGGGTGCCTGTAATCCCAGCTACTCAGGAGGCTGAGGCAGGAGAATTGCTTGAACCAGGGCAGAGGTTGCAGTGAGCCAAGATGACGCCACTGCACCTCAGCCTGGGTGACAGAGCAAGACTCTCTAAAAAAAAAAAATTCCTCCTAGTCAATTCCATAGTTCTGACTCATTCTTTGTAATGGCTACCCAGTAGACTTTGGATACGCTCTAATGTTTGTTAACCATTTCCCTAGCAATAGTATTTACTTTGTTGTTTTTTTTCCATTAAAAACAGTGGTGTCACAAACACCCTTGTACTCTGCATACCGGTGCTTTTATCTTTGTATCTCGAGATACTGGTACTTTTATTCCAAAGTGCTACACCCTCCAAGAATGTTTGTTCTTCTTTGTTCTAGTTATGAGTTTATTAAAAAGAAAGAATGAGAATTTACATGATGAAAGATTTCAGAACTTCATTGGAATGGGCAGCTTTTTTCAGTCTACATACTACATACTCACCATCTCTAAATAAGCAATAATCCTTGTCTGGCATATAATTTACTTTCCATTTCTCTACTACATGTGAATTTAATCTTTGTATGTTTATTGACTGTAGGAATTTATTCTTCTATGAATAAATTCCTACTTTTGCCCACTTACCTTAATGATGCTGTCTTTCTTATCAAAATAGATGACACTTTATCCGAGAGCTTCATAAGGAAACCCTACCAATTATAATGATTATCTTTATCAACATTACCAAGGATTCTTTCTATATTCCTTGTCCATTGACTTTTTAATAACTTTTCCATGTTAAAAAAAATTATATAAATATGCCTATCTTTTCTTTTACAATTTCTGCATTTTCTATTTGGGTTATGAAAGTTTTGCCACTGCTAAATTAGACATGTAGTTTTCTATACTCAAATTAATATATATATTTAAGTCCTAAATACATATGGAATTTATTTCTAATTATGATATGAGATTGAAGTTTATTTTATATTGCTTCAGATGGATCATCAATTGTGCCACCACCCTTTACTTAATAAATTATCCTTTTGTTCTCACTGAAATGAAATACAGTTATTTTTCCCAAATATAACTTCTCATATATACTGGGATTTATTTCCATTATATTCCACTGTCTATTCCTATGTCAGTTCCATAATGTTTAATTATAGTGACTAGATTCTAATATCTGGCAAATGAAATCTTAATTTTATTTACTTGGTGTTCTCATGTATTATTTTTTAAAGTTTCTGAATTACAGATCAGCTGGTGAAAAACCTATCCACTTACCAAAAGCAGATCCTCTGTCATACGGGTTCATCTGCCACTTGTTGAGCACTAAACAAATTAAAGTAAGAAAAGTTACCCACATATACATAACATTTAAAAGGTGGCTCACACCTGTAATCCCAGCACTTTGGGAGGCGGAGGCAGGTGGATCACTTGAGGGCAGGAGTTTGAGACCAACCTGACCAACATGGGTAAACCTCGTCTCTACTAAAAAAAATACAAAAATTAGCCAGGCATGGTGGCGTGCACCTGTAATCCCAGCTACTTGGGAGGCTGAGGCACAGGAATTGCTTGAACCCAGGAGGCAGAGGTTGCAGTGAGACAAGATCATGCCACTGCACTCTAACCTGGGCGACAGAGCGAGACTCCGTTTCAAAACCATAAAAATAAAAAATAAAATTTAAAAAATGCTCTATAAAAAAAGCAACTATCTTATATATCTTAATTGCTATAGATTCAACATGGTTTTATAGATTATTTAGAATACACACAAAAAATTTGTTTTTATTAAAAGCAAAAACACAACTGAAAAATCAAACATGCTGAAGATAATCATCACTGGCCTATCTAGGCCCAAAATCTTATCTCTTCACTTGCTTGCCTCGGTGCACTCTGCATCAGATGACACTGATCTCTGTCCTTACTCCTAGGTCACTATTAGAACGAAGTTTAGGTAACTAAACAAGTTGACTTCAATCATGAAGGAAATAACTGATCAACATTTCAGAGTCCAATTATTTTGTAACTAGCAAAAAGAAAAGCAAGTCCTTTATCCGAATTCAATACCACATTCAAAAGTCACACATTTTTTTCATCCTCCCTTTTATGGGCCTGGCATTTTCCTTTTCTGACACGTCTTACTAGTCTATTAAGATGTATGTATATATATAAATTAAGAATTGTAATAAACAGAACCCTACATGCTTTCTAGCCCGACTTTCCACTCAGGGTAGAAATCCTTTCTAGATTATTTCTGATCAAAAGATATCCATCATCAACTTAAACGCTTTGAGCATTAGAGAAATAACTTTCAGGTTCTCCCTTCCATTGTTGGCTCAATCTAGCTATGAGGAAGTACTTTAAGTTAAACAGAAATCTTCACCTAAACTATTTCTAATTGGTCCTGGTCCTACTTACTAGAATAATTATAATCTCTCTACTTCTCTTCAATAATTTAACAATTATCCCATGTCCACTTTTACTTCTTCTCCATGTTTAAATTTATAGTTTCTTTATTCCTCATAGGACATGACTTTTAGAACCATTATCATTACAGTTATTCTCCTTTAGGAGTGTTTTCCTCTACCACCATTCCTCATAAATGATGGCACAGTTGTTACAAGTTCTGAAACTATTTTAGAATAGGCCAATAGTGTAAATAGTTACATCAATTATCTATCTCTTAATTCATTTACATGAGTTCATAGACTCTAAGTTATACATTAAATGTATAACATTACTTTCAAACAACTGCAAAGAATACGTTAATATGCCAAGTTCACTGGTCTTCAACTTGCTATTTTGTAACAATCCCGTTTTGTATAATGAAACAAGAGTGACTTAAAATATGGAATAAATATTATTAAAATATAACAAAAGATTAATTAAGATAGAACGAAATTTAGAAACCATTCAACAGAAGCAACACAATTTAAAGATGAAGAAACTGAGGTAGGATTGTTTATGGTAGAGACAGTATCAGAAACCTAATAAAAAGACCAATTTCCATGTAGATAGGACTGTACATTAGATACAACTTTAAAAATCTACATTTTAACCTTCTAGGTGGTTCCTTTCTTATCTTACTTAAAGGAATTACAATGCCTCTTTTCCCTGTAAGGCAATACTTCCCACCAGCATGGGTTTTTACTCCATAAATTATTTGTAAAATTCTTCCTTAATATTTTTGTAAAATGTATCAATTTTTCTTTAACATTAAGCATAGAAAGTTATAAGGTTAAGAAAAGCACTAAAATACTGAAGTGTAATTTCCAAAATGCCAATGGTTTCTCAAAGGGAGCACTATTAGTATTTTAGAAGGAACAACCTTTCGATGTTTAGGCTCTGAATGACATTTAGCATCGCTGGTTCCCAGGGTTCCAGACCCCAATACCACCCCCTCAGATATTGACAATAAAAATGCATAGCCAAATCTCACATTCCTAACTGCCAGTGATGAGAATCAATGACTTATATAAAAGGAAATATCAGTTTATAAAAATTACCTGAAGCACCAGTTTTAATTGTTGTTTTTCCTTTTTTGCCTTCCTGTTGGTCTTTCAGAGTTTCATAAACTATCTGGATAACTGGAATACTAAAGGCCTATCAAAGAAACAAAAGGTCTCTATATTAGTATTCAGATATGATTGACAGTTTAACAACGAATATAAATGACAAAAGTTATGCATACACAACAAATAACCATACGTATTCCAGATTGCTATTACAATTTCATTTACCCAAACCAAAAATACCAGTCAGACAACAGAGAGTGGACTGAATGAAGGAAATAGGACGCAGCTAACAGCATGAAATGATAAAACAACAGAGACCAGTAGAATGAACCCACACTAAAGAGGAAACATATTATCCAGTCTGACAAATTATTTCTGTTGTCTAGGCCGACAGGAGATCAACTTCTGTATGTAGCCTTTTTAAGAGTCATTATATTAAAATTCCTAAGTGAGTATAAACACTAAAGATACTGTAACTCTCTAAGATCCAATTTAAAAGATGTTAAGGTCATACTTTTTTGTAGATCTTCATCATTAGCTTGCAACAAAAATATCACTTTCAGCGGCCAGTAATCAATTCCTTGCCTTTTGAAGTTAATTATTTTATTAAATACTTCAAAGCGAATACTACTGTTCAAAGCTACTTTAAAATTCAACTTTTAAAATGTAAGTAAATTTATTACTTACACCAGTTTTGCCACTTCCTGTTTCTGCAGCCTGAATGGGGGGAAAAAAGTTGATTTTACAGATTAAGTTGTCTATTAAAGAGATCAAATTAACACCATAATATGTAGACATCTTTTAACATTTGACTGGCTACCTGTATTTTCACAGTGCCTCCAGATTATCCAGCCTTCCTCTGTCAACTCTGACTGTAAGCCATCTTGTTACCTTTCCCATAACCTTAAGAATCTTCTCTTCTTTTCCTTTCCTGTTGCTACCATCATTCTAATCTAGAAGCTCTCATCATTCTAATCTAGACTATTATAAAAGTATCTGAACAACATCTAATTCCAAAACTATACTACAATCTGCTACTCAAATTAGTCTTCATAGAAGACTAACACTCAAATTCTTCATAGAAGACTAATATTCAAATTCTTTAACAAGACACTTAAGAAAGAGCCCAAATAATCTGACCCATTATCTCTCTCCCATTTTATTTCAAGTTTATCCCCCTCAGACACATATTTTATGTTACCATTTAATTGAAGTATTCCAGGGTCACATCCTACATTCTACTATTCGCTGTTTTTGTTGATGTTCTCTCTACCTAAAAGGCATTTCTCTTTTATCTCCCTTATCTTCCCTTGTCAAAAATCTGGCCCACAGCTATAATTCCAGAACTTTGGGAGGTCAAGACAGGAAGATCACTTGAGGCTGGGACTTCAAGACCAGACTGGGCAGCATAGTGTGACCCTGTCTCTACACAAAATACAAAAAATCAGGTGGATATGGTGGCACATACCTGTAGTCCCACCTAATTGGGAGGCTGAAGTGGAAAGACTGCTTGAACCCAGGAGTATGAGGCTGCAGTGAACTATAAATACATCACTGCACTCCAGCTTGAGCAACGGAGCTTGGCCTTTTTCCAAAAAAATAAAAGAAATCTTATTTCCTCTAAGCAGTCCCTATGATCCCTGAAGCAAAAGGATAACTGGACTGGCATTTCTTATGAAGGTGCCACATTCTCTCTGATATGAGATTTACTTTTGAACATTTCTTATTGCCCTAGTTGGTTTAAGCTTCTCAAGGGTGAATACTTAACCTGTTTTTAACTTAACTTTTACCTAATACTCTGAATACAGTATATGCATCATAAATGTTTGTGAATAAAGTTGAAGTATCATTTTTAAGCCTATGCAATTCTTAGAGTGTGTCCCCAACTCCCAACCACCTCACCAAATTTAAACATACCATAAGTACATCGCCTCCTCCTAGGATCAATGGGATAGACTCAGCCTGGATATCAGTTGGGAGGCTAAAAATCATATTTGAAGAATTTTAGTTAGTGGCGGAAAAAACCACTTCGCAAATTAAGTCATGTTAAAACTATAAGCCTAAAAGAGAATTTCAAATTTCACATGGTAAATACAATCCATCTTATTCCACTAGAAATATGTCAAGATTAAAAAAGGAAACTTTCCATAATTTAGAAAATCACAAGAAAAATTGATTTTCACTTACCCAACTAGACACAAAAAAAGATTTGATAAAATCACTACCAACTACTTAAATTATAAAACATCCTCTTCCCAGGCACATTTAAGCTTTATGTACTTACAGCCAATCCATCTCTTCCACAGCTTGTGCAATCTCAGGCATAACACCCATCTCTGAAAGTAAAAATTAATTTTAAAAACCACATATACTGAAGTGAAATCATAAATTGCATTGCTCTCAAAATTACTATTCATAAAACAGGGTAAAGACATTGAAGGAGAGCTTAGTTACATCAAATCTACTGAGTGTGAAACTGTTGAAAGAGCACAAGTTCTGGAGAAAGACTTGAGTTCAAATCTAACCTCTCACTTACTAGCAAGTGACCTTAGGCAAGGCTGTAAGTCTGTTTTCTCCACACAAATTGGGACTGATATTACCTACCTGGTAGGGCTATATGATGACCAGAGATGATAATAACGTGATACATCTGGAGCATGGTTGCAGCCTATAAGCTGTAGCCACTATAGTGCCTGTTTACCTCTTAGGACTTGTGAAAAGTCTGCCAGGCATAGACAGGGTTGTTGGAATCGGAGAAAAATGAACAAATGGAAAGCACCTATATTTATTGGCAGCCATAACCAAAATTCTGAATAACTGAAGAGGGAGGGGCCACTGGCAAAAATGTAGGCAACTGGAAATGTCAGTGGAAGAGCTGCTGTGTTCTTTACTATACAAATATCTCAATAATACTACTTCAAGGCCCATCCTAAATGAATAGAGATGAGTTGCTCCTAAATGGGTTTTGTCATTTTATCATTTCTCATATGAACCGTAGAAGGTAACTATATATGGAGTAGTTAGCTTGATTACTTAAACTTCCAAATGAGAAGTGATATTCCCAAGCCCTAGAAATAACCAATTTTGAAATTCTGTATTTCTTGCCATTATGAAAAGGCATAAAGCAAACATACAAATTGAAAATATTCTTCATAAAATTATGTAGCTTTTTCTTTGCATCAGGTGAAAAGGATCATCATTTTCAAAAAAAGAAGGCTCTCCTAACTCTTAATCTCCTCTGGGAAAAAAAATCCACAGATAAACTAATGAAGATTTAAAGCTGAATATCCAGGCAGACCTTGCTAAGAATGAACCTATATTACAATCTATGGTCTCTCTCCTAAAATGCAAACTGCTTAAACTAAAGGAGTGGTGGGTTCTTACTACATACAGAATACTGCAAGCTGAAGCTGTATGCAAAATTGGTAAATATAACAAGAAACAACATACCACTTTCAGTAAATTGTAGACAACCTCTTGTACCACTCTGGTCATATTCCATGCATGTTTTCTTTGAAATCATGCCTTAAGTCTAATACTTTCAACAGTTAAGGAAAAATTAGAAACATTCATGGTTTTAATTCCAGTTTTGTCTTTATTTCATATCATAGACTCTTTTTCCAGTCCTTCACCTCTAACATTCATGAAATTTGTGTATGACTCCCAAAGATGCGAACCTATAAGATGACTACCTAGAACTACCCTACAGACCTTGGCTCTAAAATCTTGTTTTAGGAGAATGTTGGGAAAAGACAAACAGCAACAACTCTGAGCAGATTTCCAACTGAATCCTATTAGAAGATGTAACTGAAACAGTCAGAAATCTTATGCGACTGTTGCACTTTAGGAGGCCGAGGTGGGCAGATCACCTGAGGTCTGAAGTTCGAGACTAGCCTGGCCAACATGGTGAAACCCCAGTCTCTACTAATAATACAAAAATGAGCTGGGCATGGTGGCTGGCGCCTGCAGTCCCGGCTACTCAGGAGGCTGAGGCAGGAGAATCGCTTGAACCTGGGAGGCGGAGGTTGCAGTGAGCCGAGATTGTGCCACTGCACTCCAGCCTGGGCTAGAGAGCCAGACTCTGTCTAAAAAAAAAAAAAAGTTAGGAACATTAAAGGACATTAGGCCTAACATGATACATATGTTTAGCAATAAACGTTACATAAGTGCTATATAAATGTATCATGTTTGGCACATTTAAGGCTGATTACAGCTTCCTAAAACTGGATGTCTAATAGGATGATAAAGGAAGAGGGGTAAATGTCAATTATAGGGTTTCGATAAGCCACATCAAATCATATTTGGAATAAAGGAGGGCATCAGACGGCAAATAAATATAAATTTTCAAAACTTATGTTGGACTGGTACGTATGTTAATGAAAATGCTTTCCCGCTAGGTTGAATACTGAACGTTAATGCTGATACAATAGCATTTAACAACAAAGATCAGGTTTATGCCTGGGACTTTCGGAAGGGCCTGAAAAACCTGGACAGAGGCAGGATCGTCATTTTCCCCAATGACTCCTCCCCACGCCGTCTCGCTTCTCTCCCTGGCAAAGTACACATGAGCAGCGGGCAAAAAAGGGTTCCCAAAGGGTCACTGCCACGTTAGAGGCAGGAGGCCCAGGCGTCTGGGAGCTGCCAGAGCAACGCCGCCGCCTGGATTCTGCAGCCGAAGGTGCACTGGCAGGAAAGCCTAGTGGAGACTGGTAGAAGGGAAAGGGCAGGGGGTGGGACGTCCCGGCCAGCTCCTGGAAGCAACTGCCCTAGGAACCTGAGCCGCGGCCGCCCCTGATCCCGCAACGCGAGTCCAAAAGGGGCTGCAGCGGACAGCGCCCTGCTGTCTCCCTGACCCTAGTCCGCTCCCGCCCTTTTAGCTTCCCGCGGGCCGCCCCAGGGCCGAGGCGTGCAACAAGCCGCCCCACCACCCCCAGAGCTTCCACAAACGCACCGGAGAAGGCCGCCATCTTCACCCAGTCCTCCGCGGCTTCGCCCGCTCGCTCGCTCCCTCCCTCCCTCCCGACTGACACGGCGCTGCAGTGGCAGCGCGCGCTTCCGGTCCCCGGCCTTCGGCGTTCGGAGTCCGGGCAGGGACTCAGCCCCGTGAGAACGGTTCCGACAGAAGGAAAGGCCCACGCCGGCCCCGCCTCAGGCGCCTGCGGCTGAGCGGATCGCGGGGACCCCGGGCCTCGGGACGCCGCCTTCCTCCGGGGCACTACGTGTTCAGAGCACACCAGGCGGCATCAGGGTTACTGCCACAGAGAAGGAAGCAGACGTTTGGTGATTAGGGTCACCTCGTGGGCTCAGGCTGACACCACGCCGTGCCCTCCCCACTCAGTCCCCCAACTTCACAAAGATGAGCAGGGCCTTGGTGTGTGAATGACCTGGAGAGATGGATTTGATTCGTTGCCTTGAGCACCAGTGCTAGTGAGTGCCTGGCAGCCAGTAGGTATTTGTTACATTTTTTTTTTTTTTTACTGAAATAAATAATGATTTAGGTCTTCCTCCCTTCACCCATGTTTGATGTTGCTTTGATAATTTCGGGTTTGACAACCATGCAATTTTGACTCCTTTCTCTTTGCAGAGAGATGGGGAAAGTAAATGAGGTATTAGTCCTCCCAACCAAACACTCTGTCAGGAAGGTATCTGAATCTTTAGATGAGGATGCTAAGATTCAGGAAAGTTAAGTCACTTATCTAAAGCTACACGTCTACCGAAGGGCAGCGTGGGATCTGAGCCACATCTGCCCAAGGCCAAGGCCCAGGCCCGTGCTGTACTATCTGTAGCCTGCCCCAGAGTGTCAGGGAGAAAAGTGGAACTCTCGGGCAAGATAGAATAGGGTTGCAGCTACGCAGGAGGCTGAGGCATGAGAATCCCTTGAACCTGGGAGGCAGAGGTTGCTGTGGAGCCAAGATTGCACCACCGCACTCCAGCGTGGGTGACAGAGGGAGAGTCTCAAAAAATTAAAAAAAAAAAAAAAAAGGATAGAAAAAGGAGGGTTAGAAGTACAGATATGGGAACTATATGCTGAGTTGGGATTCTAGCTCTGCCATTTGCTTGCTGTGTGACCTTGAACAAGTCATGAAGCTTCTTTGGGCTTCAGTTTACTCATCTGTGAAATACGGATGAACAATAGTACTTTTCTCATACAATAGTTATGAGGATCAAATAAAATACATAAAGCACCTAAAATAGTGGATAGCATATGGTAACAATGTAGCTAGCTCTGTTATTACTATTACATGTAACAGGATTCACCTGAAGCTCTAAAGGCCCAGGACAATACATTCAGGCCTGCAGCGTCACACTTCCAGGGGATACCATTCACATTATATTCTCTATCCTTGTTATATTTTATCTAAATAATACCTTGAGATAATATAAAATAATATAAATAATATACTTGTTATATATTATTTATATTAATAATACTATATATAATATAATGTCCTTGTCATATAATATATAAACATATGTTATGATATATAAATATATTTTATATATAATATAAATAATATCCTTATTATATAATATATAATATATAAATATTCTTATATATTATTTATATTAACAATAATATAAATAATATAAATAATATCCTTGTTATATTTTATCTAAATAATACCCTACATTTATGCAATGTAGCAGTTTTGAATGGATACCAAGTACCCCCGCATTCCAAAGAGAGATCATGTTATGCAGGACTTGCCAAAGGGAAATCTGAAATCTAATTTTTGCGCCTTTAGCCAATGCCCACCTTTAAAGTATGAAAAATTGGCTGGGCATGATGACTCATGTCTATAATCCCAACAATTTGGGAGGCTGAGGCAAGAAGATCACTTGAGCTCAAGAGCTCAAGACCAGCCTGGGCAATATAATGAGACCCCTATCTCTGCAAAATAATAATAATAATAATAATAGTAATAATAGCTGGGCATGCTGGGACTACACTTGTAGGCCTAGCTACTTGGGAGGCTGAGTTGAGAGGATCTCTTGAGCCTAGGAGGTGAAGGCTGCAGTGAGCCATCATGGTGCCACTGCACTCCAACCTGGGTGGCAGAGCAAGACCCTATCTCAAGGAAAAAATAAAGTATGAAAAAGTTAAAGATGCAAATTAATAGAAAAGATTTCTGTGAAATGAAAGCATTTTCAGGGAACTACTCTGAGAACTTTTGATCTGAGAGTTTGGAAAGCATAACGACTGCTCTGAGAAGCTGTGCCTAGGAGGACCTGAGGTGGTAGGGCAGAAAAAGAGACAGAGAGAAGAAGAGAGAAGCCTCTGCAGGAGCTAACTGCATTTCCAGCAACTGTGGGGGAATCATGTGACATTTTTTCCCCAAGGGATAAATAGATCTGTGGAGAGTGGACTAGAAGTTTTCTTCAAAGGGAATGTGCCCAAGAGACTGCCTAGAGGAGCTAAATGATTCAGCACACAGACCCCCAAAGAACGCAGTGGCATCCTGACTTTCCAAGCTGGAGAAGAGATATCCCTTGACTCATGGAAGTTGCACGTGGACAATGCCAGCAGGGAGAATCTCCAAGATACCACAAAAAGTACTCTCTGAGAGAAACAATCAGCCTGGAGCATACTGAAGCCAGAGTGTCAGGGTTGCCCCACATTGGGTGCCACTGTTGGGGTCACCACCTGCAGGGGTCTGTCCTGCAGACCCTGAGTCAGCAATAGATGAATAAAGTACACTGACAGACAGGTATTATGCTTTGCCAGTTTGGCTGAGTGTATCTGGGCAGCTTACAGATACCCTGGGGAGTGCTGTAAACAGTTGCAACTGCCGGCCTCCACCAGCTAGTGAGACTCTCATTTATTCAGTACACATTAAATGACAAAAACTCTGAGTCAACACCACTAGCGGTTAAAGATTAAAGACACGTTCTGATGCCCAAAGCAGATATCCCTGGTTGACCTCCCCACGAGAGAGCCATCCAGCTCAAAGGTTAGTTTTAAGACCACATGAATAAACAAGCTAGCTAGGTAAACAACTCACATTCCTTTGTATTTGTGCCCTAATATCTCTGGCTCCTGTAAAAAGACTCTGGCTGCCTTCAGCCAAGAACTATAGAAAAAACCCTTAGACCTTCAAAAACGGTTTGAGACTATATTCTGTAACTTTCTCTACTATTTTTCCCTTAATATTTTTGCCACCACCCTGAGTGAATTCCCACACCAGAGAGCGCCAGAATCAGATCACCACAGCCCCAGCAAGATAAAGCTGCATACCACCCCTCCCCATCCCCCTAGACTTTATCTTCCCCAGGAGTCAGAAACAACAGCTAATGGGAGAGGTGAGTGCAGCAAAGAAGCCGACACCACCCTCCCTCCCACTGCAGACTTCTGGCACGGAATAGGCCAAGCAGGAGACAAGAAAGCCATAATGTTGGTTAAAGTCATGAATTTCAGTCATTATACTGGACATGATAGTTTACAGAAATGAGGGTATAATTAGATGAAAATAACCAGATAACTTTTCATTATTTCAGAGTGACCAGAAAAGCTCTGGAAGATGCCAGAGACTTCATCTAGGTCAGGGGAAGAAATAACCAATAGAGATGATTTCAAGGTAATGGATAATGTTTTCTGTTTGTGCCTTATCAAGTTCAGCTCATTTAATATACTGCTGTAATAATTACAGATATGTGTATATGTGTGTTGCAATGCCCTCAGTAATGCGAATCGGGATATGTGAATTTGGGTATGTGATTGGCTCCTCTCCTTGGCAGGTAGAGTAAACCAGGCAGAGAAACAGCCGCCAGGCCCCTCACCAAACTGAAAGATAGAGGATGGGTACCTTTCAGTCCACTATTTTGCTGGTCTAGTCTCACCCAGACAGGTTGATTAAACGGTTGTCTACTACCTTGGAGATTCCTGGGAACCCTGCCTGGTCCCAGAAACCAGGACAAACACCACCAGGTGGCACCAAACTTGCCAAACCAAAAAGAGATTGGACTGGACCCTAAAATCTCCCAGCCTGGGCTTTTGTTCAGTTGTGTCCATTTATACAAATGAATGAGAGACATTTAAGGGGGGTGATGGAAGTCTTCAACAATTGGATTGTGGTGCTACCTGCACAGCTCTGTAAGTCATTTAATTGTACACTTCATGAATTTTATGGTGTTTAAATTATACCTTAATAAAGCTGTTTTAAAAATTGTAATTAAAAAACACACATGGCCTGGTGCACTGTTTCATGCCTATAATCCCAGCACTTTGGGAGGCCGAGGTGGCTGGATTACCTGAGGTCAGGAGTTTGGAAAAGATAAAGCCGGCTGCTTCGTTTCTGAGGATCTCACCACCAAGAGGAAGGAAGCAGCAAGAGAGAAAATTTGTTTTAATCTAAAAGAAGTTGAGTAGAAAATACAATATCTTCATTCCATGAACCCCCTCCTTCACAAAGTCCTTCCTCACAAAGTAGGATACAAACCCACCCATCATTCCACACAAGTAACAATAACCTTCTCACCCCGTAAATGCTGTCCATGTAGGTTGCCCCTGATCTACCTGTTAGGAGGAAAAAATGACTCAGGAGTACTTACTCTGGATCTTGAGTCTTGCTATGGTCAGTCCTTCCATTAATAAACCCTCTCCCTTTTGACTCTGTTGGCAGGCTCCTGAATCCACCCTCCTTAGCGTGGTCCTCCATGTCCAGCCTCCTGCTTACTTCCAGCCTTTTTACCTGCCACTCTCCTCCACAAATTTTACTTCCCAGCATATCAAACTGTGGAGAATTCCTTGTACACACCACATTGCCTCTCACCACTGTATTTTTTTAAATGCTTCTCCCTCTTCCTAGAAGAGCTTTCTCGTTTTAGTTTTGGCTATCTATTGCTATGAACAACTACCCCAAAACTTAGAGGCATACTACAACAGCAATATATTTGCTCATAATTTTGGGGATCAGGAATTTGGGCAGGGCTTAGTTGGCCAGTTCTTCTTCTCCATGAGGCATTCCCTGAGGTCACTAACTAGGTTACATTCAGCTGGTGTCTTGGCTGGGATAGGAGGTCAAAGAAGACTTCACTCCCATGTGTGGTCCCCCATTACTCCCCTGCATGGTCTTGCTCTGTCCACATGGCCAGCTTGGACCTTCTCACAGCAGGATTAGTATTAGAGAAGACAGACTTCCTACATAATACCACAAAGATGTAGTTCAAAATTAGAAATACGTATTTCAAAAGTAGAAAGCAAAAGCTGCATATCTCTTAAGCCAGCCTTGGAAGTAATACAGTGTCACTTCTATTACATTTTGTTGGCCAACACAAGTCATATGACCAGTCCAGTTTCATGGGGAAAAGAAATAGACTCTACCATTCAATGCAGTAAATAGCAAAGAGTTTGCAGCCATTTATAATATACCATCTTCTATAATGTAGTAGGTGCATTCACAATATGACAACCTATAATAACACCTATCGTCTTAGCAAACTCCTAATTATCATTCATATTCAGCTAAGCTAGCACCTTGCAGCAAAGCCTGCTTCCCCAAAATTTATTTCTCTTTTTCCTTAAATTTCTGACTTAGCTGGACATATGGCTGCTCAGAATAAAGACTCTATTTGCCAGCCTTCCTGGTAGCTAGATATGGCCATATGCCCATGTTCTGACCAGTGGTATATAAACAGAGGTATCAAATATGACTCCTGGGAAATGTCCATAACAGAGGTGTTGTGTTTTTCCTTCCTGTTGGATGGAATGAGGATGTGATGGCTGGGGTTTGAGCAGCCATTTTGGACTGTGAAGAGAGCCATATACTGAGGATAGCAGAACAATAAGAAAGAAATAGCTTGAGTCTCTAACACCTTTGGAGCACCATACCAGCCAAAAAATTGTGACTCTAGATTTCCTAAAGGAAAGAGAAATAAACATCTATCTTCTTTCTTTGCAGGAAGGGCAGAAGGGGGCAGTCTGTCCCCCACAACCAAACCTAATTGTAATTTATATACTCTCATTAGTTATCTATTGCTGCAAAACAAGTTGCCCCCAAATCTGGTAACTTAAAAACAGTAAACATTTATTACTACTCCAAGCTCTTGTGGAACAGGAATTCAGGAGCAGCTTGGCTAGGCAGGTTCTATTCGGAGTCACTCTTACAGTAGTAGCCAAGCTGCTAGCTGGGATTGCAGTTATCCCAAGGCTTCTCTAGGGCTGAAAGATCAGTTTTTAAAGCTTGGTCACTCCCCTGTCTGTGCTGGCAGTGAGTGGGAGGCCTCTGCTTTTCTCCACATAGACCTCTCCCTGGGCCACTTCAGTGTACTCATGATATTGCAGCTGGGGCCCCCTCACCCTTCCCCACCAAAGCAAGCCATCCTAGAGAACAAAGCAGAATGACTATTATCTTTTACGGCATAGCTATCAAAGTCACACTATCACTTCTGTGATACCTTAGTGGTCACACAGGCTCTTCAGCATGGATGAGAACTACACACACAAAGGTGTGAATTCCAGTAGACAAGGATCTTTTGGGGGCCAGGCAACCCAGAGGCTGTCTATCAGATGCCTGCTTCCCTAATAGACCCCCTTATTTGTTCATGTGGCAGGTGGTGATCCCTCAATCTCAGGAAAAAGTATGTTCATATCACATTCTCTGGGGCAAATAATGTTGCTTCTAGACTCACCATTGTCATTAAATTTGTTAGCTTAGCTTTCTGTGTTTTGCACAATTTACCAGATTCACAGAACACTTTGAAGCTACGGAGGTTCACATTTAGATATCCTTTTTTTCCTCCTGTATTTCCTATGACTTCTGAGTTGAGCAACAATCATCGAATTTTGTGCTTTTGTCAAAATAAGCTGTCATGAAACTGGTCCCCATCTATTAGAATGCAACATCATTCTCACTGCCCCAGCATTCACCCTATGGTGCAGGGACCAAAGCGGGCCCGGCAAACAGACATAAATCCAGAGATCTATAATTCTGTATCCCCTGAAGAAGTGGCCATAAAGTCCATCACTCCAGATATATGGGGAGAGGGAGACAAAGGGCAACTGGATGAGTTTCAGAGGGACTGTAAAACAGAAAAAGAGATCGCACTAACTGCATCGCTCTCCACATACCAAGCCAGGCAGGGACACAGTTTATGGTAGGGTGCCGACTGGCCGGCAGACATGAGTGTGCCTCTGTCTCCCATGCCCACCGTCTTGAGTGTTCATCAGCCCCTGTGAGTGATGCTGTCAGCCCTAGGGGAAATGGCACCACATTTGGAGTCTGAACTTGTGAGTGTTTAAGAATAGAATGTACATCAGACACATATTCCAGATCCAGCAGCCCAGAATCTGCCAGGATCGCCCAGTTCCATCACCTGCGGCAGAGCCATTTTGCACCTGCACACAAAGCTCAGGCTCGCTTCCTCAGCCTCCTGCCTAGGGTCCTTGCTTCACTGCACCTCCTTCCTGTCTGTGAAATTGATATCAGCTTTCCTTGTTAACAAGGCCTGTGATTTTTTTTTTTTAGTAGGCTGAAACAAAACCACTTGCTATATTAAAAAGAGGGGTAGGAAATAGAAAGGATGATCAAGAATCTTCAAAATGTCTGGAGAAAGTAATTCTGAATATAGGAATCTATACTGCCTGGTTCCTATGATACAATAATAAAAATGGAAATTTGTGGGCTGGGCGCGGTGGCTCATGCCTGTAATCCCAACACTTTGTGAGGCCAAAGCAGGCAGATCACAAGGTCAAGAGATTGAGACCATCCTGGCCAACACAGTGAAACCCCGTCTCTACTGAAATACAAAAATTAGCTGGGCATGGTGGCGCGTGCCTGTAGTCCCAGTTACTCGGGAGGCTGAGGCAGGAGAATTGCTTGAAGCTGGGAGGCAGAGGTTGCAGTGAGCGCCACTGCACTCCAGTCTGGCGCCTGGTGAAAGAGTGAGACTCTATCTCAAAAAACAAAAACAAAAACAAAAAGGGAATTTGTGAAGGCTGCTCCCCCTATAGCTCTGAATGGGGTGTTTCAGTTACTATGGCTGCATAACAAATTACCCTAATATGTTTTTGACTTAAAATATGTGTTTGCTTTGCTCATAGATTTTAAGGGTGAGGAAACTGGGCACAGCCGGGATGACTTATCTTTGTTCCATGATACTTAGCACCTTGTCCAGAGGCTGGAATCATGAGAAGTTTGTCACTCGCATGACTCGGTTGATGCTCATCCTAGCTGGAATGACACCCAGCTAGGACTGTTGGCCAGCTGTGGCCTGGGCTTTTCACAACACTGCGGTTTTATTCCAAAGGTGAGTATCTCAAGGGCCACGTGCCCCTCAGTGTTCAAGCTTCACAAGTCAAGTGGTGTCATTTTCTTCCCATTTTATTCATTAAGATAATTACAACGTTGCTCAGATTCAAGGGGAGGGATCATAGATGTCACCACTTGAAGGGGGAGAATCAACATTACATGTTTTTCCTTTTTGAGACAGGGTCTTGCTCTGTCTCCCAGGCTAGAGTGCAGTAGCGCAATCATGGTTCCCTGCAGCTGCAATCTCCCAGGCTCAAGCCATCCTCCCCACTCAGCATCCCAAGTAGTTGGGACTACAGGTCTGTACCACCATACCTGGCTAATTTGTTGATTTTTTTTTTAGAGACAAGGTCTCACTATGTTGCCCAGGCTGGTCTCGAACTCCTGAGTTAAGTGATCCTTCCACCTTGGCCTCTGAAAGTGCTGGGATTACAGGTGTGAGCCGTAGTGCTCGGACTCAACATCACATTTTAAGAAAAACATGGAACAAAGTATAAATTGGTGTAGCGATGTGTTAGAGTTCTCCAGAGAAACAGAAGCAATAGGATGTGCATATATATAGAAAGAGATTCATTTTAAGAAATCGCCTCACATGATTACAAAGGGCTAGCAAGTACAAAATCTATGGGGTGGGCTGGCAGGCTGGAGACCCAGGAAGAGTTGATGTTGCCATTGAATCCCAAAGGCCATCTGCTAAAGAATTCCCTCTTGTTGGTGGAGGTCAGCCTTTTGTTCTATTAAGGCCTTAAACTGAATGAGGCCTACCCACATAGAGGGCAATGCACTTTACTCAAAGGCCACTTATTTATTCATTTGTTTATTTATTTATATATTTTTTGAGACAGGGTCTTCCTCTGTCACCCAGGCTGGAATGTAGTGGCCTGATCATGGCACACTGCAGCCTCAACCTCCTGAACTCAAGTGATCCCACTTCAGCCTCCCAAGTAGCTGGGACTATAGGCACATGTTACCACACCCAGCTAATTTTTGCATTTTTTATAGAGATGGAGATCTCACCATATTGCCCAGCCTGGTCTCAAATGCCTAGGCTCAAGCCATCCTCCCACCTCACCTTGGCCTCCCAAAGTGCTGGGAGTACAGGTGTGAGCCACCAATGTAAATGTAAATCTCATCCAAAAACATGCTCACAGAAATATCCAGAATATGTTGGGTTTTTTTGTTGTTGTTCTTGAGATGGAGTTTTGCTCCGTCGCCCAGGCTGGAGTGCACTGGCACAATCTCAGCGCACTGCAACCTCCGCCTCCAGGGTTCAAGTGATTCTCCCACCTCAGTCTCCCAAGTAACTGGGATTACAGGCGCCCGTCACTATGCCTGGCTAATTTTTGCATTTTTAGTAGAGACGGCGTTTCACCATGTTGGCCAGGCTGGTCTCGAACTCCTGACCCCAAGTGATTTGCTTGCCTTGTCCTCTCAAAGTGCTGAGATTACAGGCATGAGCCACCATGCCCAGCCCCAGAATATGTTTGACCAAATATCTGGGCACAGTAGCCCACATACATTGATACATAATATTAAACATCACACATGCATGTATTGTTAACTTGCCACCCATACGCATCTCCTTAAATTATACTTAATCTCCAAATAAACACAATAACAAGGTCATAATTCTACCTAAGATGTTACAACTGTCCCACATGCAGTGGAAAATACACTAGCTCCCTCCCCAAAAGAGGATGTAAAGCACTTGGATGATGTTTATTCTCCTTGATATTCTATTTCTATATCAATATTCTGATATAAAATTAATAATACTTAAGTACTATAATATAAAATCAGGGTATCTTATGTTACATGAGGGGATAAGAGGGAAGAAAACAAAAACATTTGCAGCCAGGCACAATGGCTCATGTCTGTAATCCCAGCACTTTGGGAGGGCAACACAGGTGGATTTCTTGAGCCTAGGAGTCCAAAACCAGCTTGGGTAACATAGTAAGACCCAGTCTTTACCAAATAAATACATAAAGATATTTGCCATATATGTATGTACATATATATAGCAAAACAGACATATATACACACATATACAAATATACACACATATACACAGATACACACATATACATACATATATACATTATAAACACACAAATATATTCGTAACAAAATGAGGAAGAAATACTCATGGCAATTAAAGTCCTTGTTTCTGTAACTAGTTATGTGGTCATACCTGGTATTTATTTATTTATTTAGAGTTGGAGTCTTGCTCTTGTCACCTAGGCTGGAGTCCAGTGGCACAATCTTGGCTAACAGCAGCCTCCGCCTCTCAGGTTCAAGTGATTCTCCTGCCTCAGCCTCCCGAATAGCTGGGATTACAGGCGCCCTCCACCATGCTCAACTAATTTTTGTATTTTTACTAGAGACAAGGTTTCACCATGTTGTCCAGGCTGGTCTGGAACTCCTGACCTCGTGATCTGCCAGCCTATACCTGGAATTTATAACTACTGTACTTTCTTCCACTATCTGTTCTGTATTCCATTTGCTATAAGCAAGCACCATAGCTGGGCACAAAACCTGATTTGGAGACCCAGACTTTTATTCTGAAGGGTCTGGACCATTCGCAGTCTTTCCTGGAATGGGTTGTTGTAGTTTTCCATTGACTTTAATCATGGGGCATGGTAATAGTAAGAATGCCCTAAGGAACTTCCTGTATTCCAGACATACTCTTCCTTACCTGTCTTGGAGAAAAGCAGTTCAGTTTTCCCTTGGTGATCAGGATCAATCACCCCAGCCACTCTTTTCTTTTCCTGTTGACTCAGAGGCATGCAAATTCCAAAGTGACCAGGTGGCAATCTTAACTTCCAGTTCAATGGAATTGTGGTCATGTCTCCTGGTGGACACATTCCTGACTTTGGAGCTAAGACCTCTGTCTAGGTCGGAAGAGTGTAAAGTCACCGAAACTGGAAGTAAAACTTTTGCTAATGGGTCACTAGAGGTAATAGTGAGTGGCGCCACTCACATCTCTGCCCCTTGATTCCTGGACCTTGGAATCTTGGCTGTGGGAGAAACCGTACCATATATTGGATACCATATATGATGTACCCTGATGTATTAATCATCTAGTTCTGCATCACAAACCACACTAGAACTTAGCTTAAAACATAAATATTGATCATCTCACATTGTTTCTGTGGGTCAGAAATCCAGGAGTGACTTACCAGGATGGTTCTGGCTTGGAATCTCTTAGGAGGCTGCAGTCAAGATATCAACCAGGGCTGAAGGATCCACTTCTGAGCAGGCTCCCTTATGTTCCTGGCAAGTTAGTGTTGGCTGATAGAAGACCTCAGTTTTTCACCACCTGGACTTCTCCATAGGGTACTTGAGTGTCCTCACTCGTCCCTATTCTTGGCACCACACTGCCCCCTAGTGCTTCATTCTCATGCCATCATTTCCACAATATACTGCTGGTTACACAGGCCAGCCCTGTTCAACATGGAAGGCACTGCATAAGTGCATGGACACTAGGAGGCTGGGATATGCGGCAGGAGGTCATTTTGAAGATTGGCTACCATACATAGAAAAAAAAAACATTCCTCCATCCCTCACATGTCAATTTCAAAATCAAAAAGTAGACAGAAATAAAGCTAAGAAGTTTGGACCTGAGCTGGATCGGGGGAACTTTGTTTGCCTGATCAAGATTGGTTTACTCTGGGAGGTCAGTGGGCCTCAGCCTTCAGTGTGCATCAGAATCACCTGGAGCTTGTTCAAACAGGAGGTAGGAATCTCCTCCTTAGACTTTCTGATTCAGAAGGTCTGGGGCTACACCCATCATGTACATTTCTCACAAGTTCCTAGGCAATTTGTGAGTACCATGCTAACACTCCTGGTCCAGGGACCACAATTTGAGAACCACTATGGTGAGTGTGACAGATTTTAAGCAAGACAGTGAGATGATGGTATTTCCATTTTATAAAACTCTTCCTGGTGATTGTGTGAAGAAGAGATCTGTGTAGGCACCGTTAGGGGCTATTATTGCAGCAGTATACGTAAGATGTAACTGAAACTTGAAAGAGAACAAAGAAAGTGTGTCAGGCAGGAGAGGACAGGTAAGAGAAATATCATTAACGTGCTAGGATTTGATGACTTACTGAATGTAATGGGGGTTGGGGGGGAGTGAAGGGAGAGTAATGAGAGGAAGAAAGCCCTTAGTGCAATGGCCCAGGTTTTAGTATGGAGAACTGAGTGAATGGTATTAGCATCAGTTGAGAAAAATAGATTATAGGAGCAGCAGCTGGTTGGTAGGCATGGGTTTGTTGAGTTTGGTGTAAATATTAGACTGCAGTTTGATGCAGATGGCCAGCAAGTAGTCTACTATGTGAGACTGAAACCTGGAGGAGGTACTTTGGGTCTAGACAGAGATTTGAGAAACCTCAACAAATAGGTAGTGACCCTGGGAAATGATGAACTCATCCAAAAGAGAGAAGAGCCCCTGCTCCGTGAAGACTGAGTCGTGGAGCTGATTCTCACCCTTTGCTGTGTATGAATATCACCTGAGGATTCCGTTAAAATGTAGATACTGACTCAGCAGGTCTGGGATGGGCCTGAGATACCACATCCCTGACAAGCTCCTAGTGATGCGAAAGCCACTGCTCTGAGCAGCACTGTTGTAGTAACAAGGTCTAGAGAACCCAGCACTAGGGGGCAGTGTGGTGCAGAGAACAGGGAGAAGGCCCTAGAGGATGCAAATAAAGTCAGAACTATAAGGACAATTCAAAGAATCGGTTATCACAGAAACCAAGAGAATAGACAGTCTGGAAATTTATGGGATGTTTAGCATTATATTCTGGACACGTTAGTGGAGTAATTAGAACCCTGGTTATAGTAGGTGAAGGGCTAAATGAGAAGTGACTACTAGTGAGCACAGACACCTGTTGTAAGAAGTTTGGATGAGGTGAAAAGAAACTAGATGGAAATGCAGGATGGATATGGGGTCAGGGGATGCCTTCATTTTTTATTTTTTATTTTTGAGACAGTCTTGTTCTGTCGCCCAGGCTGGAGCACAGTGTCAAGATCTTAGATGACTACAGTCTTTACCTTCAAGTGATCCTCCAACTTCAGCCTCCCATGTAGCTGGGAACACAGGTGTGTGCCACAACACCCAGCTAATGTTTTGGCATTCTTTTGTAGAGATGGGGTTTTGCCATGTTGTCCAGGCTGGCCTTAAACTCCTGGGATCAATGATCCACTTGACTTGGCCTTCAAAAGTCCTGGGATTACAGGTATGAGGCATCATTCCTGGCCAGTTTTTTTTTTTTAGACAGAGTCTTACTCTGTTGCCCAGGCTGGAGTGCAGTGGCACGATCTCGGCTCACTGCAACCTCTGCTCTCAGGTTCAAGTGATTTCAGACTAATTTTTGTATTTTTAGTAGAGACAGGGTTTCACCATGTTGGCTAGGCTGGTCTTGAACTCCTGACTTCAAGTTGTCCACCTGCCTCGGCCTCCCACAGTGCTAGGATCACAGGCATGAGCCACCGCATCAAGCCTCTGCCTGGCCAGTGTTTTAATCATGAGAGAAATTTGAATGTGGTCACAGGCTGAGGGGGCACCACTAGTAAAAAGGGAACCTGCACAAGGATGAAGATGCCCAAGTTTAAGCCCAGCTTCAGAGAAGAAAGAAGGAATTAAGATGGGTGAAGGGAATGGTTTTGATCAGGAGAAAGAGAAAAACTTTCTCTCTTAGCTGTGGGTACCAGTACAATAGAACCGGAAGACAGCAGTGACAGTGGTGTCCACAAGTTTGTGTCTCCTGGTCCAAAATTCAGCCCTAGAGAGACAGGGACTTGCCTTTCAGCCCGTGTGCAAGGGCAATCAGGCTCTTGGAATGGGCTTAAATTACTATATTCACTTAACGTCTTAAGATCTATAAATTTGGAAAAGAAAACTTTATTTCTTATGATTGGTTGCAACCTCCAGGCTGCGAAGTGGAGCCTCTGGCTGAGACCAAAGCCTGGACTTTAGGCTGGGTATGGTGGCTCATGCCTGTAGTCCCAGCACTTTGGGAGGCCAAGGCAGGTGGGTTGCATGACCCCACGAATTTGCTCAGTGTGGGCAACATGGTGAGACTCTGTCTCTACCAAAAAAAATACAAAAATACAAAAATTAGCTGTGCATGGTGGTGTGTGCCTGTACAGCTACTCAGGAGAATCACTTGAGCTCAGGAGGTGGAGGCTGCAGTGAGCCGTTATCGTGCCACTGCACTCTAGTCGGGGTGACAGAGCAAGACTCTGTCTAAAAAAAAAAAATGGCTGGAACTCTGAGGAAGGAAGGGTGGACAAGAGTTTTATGCTAAATGGGTTGGCTGAACATACATATTTAACAGGTTATGGGAGTTAGGAATATTCATGAAAGGGGGGTCACACATAAGCATGATAAGCAAACATATATGTTACATATGTTACATACATCCCACGTTTACTTTGCAGATATATCGTTAAAATGTAGTAAAATTAGACTCCATATGTCAAAAGGAACTATAGGGCATGGAGGTGCTTGGTGTGCAGTCTCTGTAAACTGGCCAGAACCATTCCATGGTGGACAGTCATTCCTTCAATGGAAAGAGTGCCTTGGTCAGCTGTCATGTCAAAATCTTGAAAAGGGAGGGTAGTCTGGCCAAGACACCAAGCAGCTGGATGAAGTTGACGTCAATGAAGAAGTTTTCTGTTCTTTGCTTTCCAGGGCTGGTTTCTGCATAACTCTCAGGAAAAAAGTCTAACTCTTAGTGGTTAGTAAGGAAAGGGGCGTACTGAGGCATGACCAGCTTCCCCTCTTGACTTGGCCAGGAAACAGTTTTTTTGTTTCTTTGGTTTTTTTTTTTTTTTTTTTGAGACTGAGTCTCATTCTGTCACCCAGGCTGGAGTGCAGTG